>JAECUM010014340.1:0-102147 GCA_016617855.1 Megalonaias nervosa
ACAAAAAAAAAGGGGGGGGGGGCTGGCACTACCCAGTTCAGTACTAATGAAATGTACAAACATTTTAAACCGTTTCAAAATAATTAATTCAGCACCCAAAACTCCATGAGAGGCTTTATATATCTATTGGTATGGATTCTCAGCAAGAAACAGAGAAGATATATACAAAAATAATGCGCTAATAAAGAAACTAGAGGTACCAAGAAAATTTAGGCAGATAAAGAATTTGTTATTAAAGTACAGAGATAAAACGGAATTATGGAAAGTTAACAAAAGCAAAACTTACGATTGGATCAGAGAGGATGCTACCAAAAATATACGGATTAAAACGGAACAAGATAACTGGGGTGGGGGTGGGGTGGGGTGGGGGTTAATTGGAAAAGGGTATGGGGGCATTGGGCCACCATTAACTCACTAAAAATACGAAGCCTAATTTTTAAATTTTTACATAACGCATGGCTCACAGGTGATGTGGCCCTGAGGAGACATGATAAGGCAGATGCCAAATTGTCCTGTGTAAAAAGACAACCTACACAAAACAACATGCAATTCTAGACTGTGAAATGAGAAAACTTGATAGGATAAGAATAATTTCTGAAATAGTGAAAAAGGAAAGATACCGAAGGAATATGTTACTATATTTAGATTGTAATTTCGATAAAAAAAAAACTCTAACGAAGATAATAGACTGCATCATATCTACAATGATGGCATGTGGACAAATAATTACAATTAAAAAGTGATATCATTAGATTGGGTGACATGTGAGGTCAGACGAGGGGGGGAGGGTGCTTCGGTTAACAGCCCAAGTAGGGGTATGTACCAGCCTAAGCGCGGGCTGGAGCCCAACTCCCATCTCTCAACTCAGGTTAACCAATAAACTTGGGCTTATAAGTTATGCAGTCTAAAATCTAAATTTTAAATTTTAAATTCTAACTAGCATGAATAAAATATATATATTTCATCGGTTTCTTATATAATAATTTGTTACAAATACTATAATCCATAACCAACATGATGGAAAACCCTACAGCTAACTAATATCTAAATAAAATTTTCTCCCTTTATATTTTTTCAGCCCTATATAATGGGGACAGGGAACCTACACATGAATGAAGTATGATACCTAGACGTCGCAGGGCTAAGTCACAAGGCGCCACGCGAAGTGGACAGGCCTGCGAAAGAGCATCAGAAAACTCCATGTGTAGGAAATGGACAAACATAACAAATACACGGGAAATAGGACTGATCTAACTAACAAGGCTACCCACTCTAATAACAGGGACTAACAAATTTTGTTTTATTATTTTGAAATCTTTTGGAATTTTAGGCTTTTTTGCGCGGTAATAATAATAATTTATACACTAAATGGGGGCTGATTTTGTGGCCCTGTTTAGTATAAAAGAAAATTAAATCATGTTAAATAGGGATGCATCCAAAAGATTAAGAGAAGCATAATGATAATGAAGGAAAAAGTGGTTCCTTAATCAGGGTGAAGCCTCCCTAATCCTCAGTCACAGAATAAAATGAGAGACGTCTCACCCAAGCACACACCAAAAACAATAGGCTTTATTTTTATTTTTTATAAGTGCAACCATCTCTCATTCAAAATGAAAATTTAAAGAGAAATTCAAAATTAAACATGGAAATGTTAATAGCATTTCCAAAATCAAATCTTCTCCTCTTTTTTTTTTTTTTGAAATGTAATAATTTAATCTAGTAAAAAACTTGGGAAAAATTTTGATTATCTGCCGTCCTCACACAAAAATCTATAGCAAGCACACAATATAGCATAATACAGATAGCAAACACAGGACTTAGGGACCCTTGACAAAGGTCACTAAATTTAAAAAGGAAAGGGACTCCGACCAAATGATTGAAATTTGATCGGATGAACAAACCTTTAGATACACTAGGGAAATAAATAAATACCCCGTCAAACATTTACCTTCAAAATAAATTTTTGATCCAAATTTTGTTTGTAAAGTAAAACAATGCAACACACCTTAGGGGGATACACATATAAAATACTTTTCTTTTTGTCGGCTAAGTGGAGGGGGGGCATCTGTCTGGTGCCCCCCCCCCAATCCTATGAAAGATGCCTCATCCGGTCGATCACCGCTACTAGAAACGTAAAAAAATATAAAAAAAAACCCCAGCAAAAAAAAACAACAAAAACAAAAAACAAAAACGGATATCTCACAACACACAGTGCTCATGCTAGATGTCAACATGTGTGGATTATGATATAACAATGCACTGTTAAGATGGTTTGTCAATATGGACAAAGAATTTGTTTATGTAACAATAGATAAATTTCAGTGCATTTTATATAAAGTTTGCAGCTTCCTTTCATGGGGCCTCTGAATTTCTCCACTCCAAACCAATGGTTGTATAGACAAGTTTAAACAGCCAACAATGTCGCCAATAAAAAAAATCGCCAGATGGTATATTTTGCCGCCAATAAGGAAAAAAATCACAATTTGTGACATTGGCGAAGCCTGCGCGAACCCTGAATAAACTTTTTACACGTTATTTTTCGTACTTTTAAGAAGAAAATATTTTTCGTGTACGAGAAAAATACATATAAAGTTTCAGGAGCCACGCCACGATCGTTTTGTATTATTCATACGCCATCTGTTCCCCAAAATAATAATAAACTTTTTACGTTTGTTTCGTACTTTTAAGAAAGAATTTTTTTTTTCATGTACGAGAAAAATACATATATATGAAATTTCGGGAGCCACATCACGACCGTGTTATATCCAAATGTGTGTTATAAAGGAGCGTGCTATAGTGGGGTCACACAGTATTATTTTGAAGTGGATGTCTGAGTGAATCTTTTACTTCAAAAGTTTTGTGAATACAGTACCTTACTTTACCAATGAAACATTTAGATTTTCAACACCAACCTCCAATTGGTCAAGATTAGCTGCGGTGAGACATACTGAAATTGTTTCTCACAATGGCAAGTAACAATAGAGCTAAAAATGCAACACCAACGTATATCTACAGTTATGAGAATGTTCTGTAAAAGTATCTCAGCCTTAAGAACGTATCCAAATGATGTGTGAAACTATAGTGCTATTGGATGCAAAACAATTCGGCACATGTCAAAGGTAAATGCTCTGGCATCTGGCAATACACTTCACACCTACTGGTGGTATAACTGGGAGCAGTCCTGCTGACTGCAGTAAGTCAGTTAAAGTGTTTACCTTATTTTCTCCAATTGTGTTTCTAAAAAACTGTGTATTAAATCATACTTTTAATCGTCTCTATAAGTATACTGTACAATATTTTGGCTTGCATATATATTAAGTGCCTTTGCTGTATTGATAACTGTAAGCTCTGTACTTTTCCTTGAACTAAACCCTTTTGTAAGTGTCAACTTCAGGTTTGACCTTTATTTATTTCTTCCCAGATTTGTGGACAATTCAAGCTACTTACAAAGAAAATTACAATATATTATACTATCTTGAAATAATAGATCAGTATAGTTTATTACTCGCTCAGCAACCATTAACAAGCCTTGAACTTCATGAGAACAATGAAGCATGAATCATGCAAATGCAGTTTAAATTAGTGCTGAAATTTATACCAAACAAAATTTTACGGCACTAAAAAACTTTGTAACATTGGGTGACAGGAAATAATAATTCATGTACATCAATATAATCTCTTCCTCTGAAAAAACTGCATGATACATATAGATTCATTGATGAAAAAAATAATAAAAATGCCCATAAATTCAAGCTCAGTGTCAGTACCAACTTAACTGACATTAACCAATGTGCAATCAGTATAGCTCAAAATATTTCCAAGACTTAAAAATCCATACATTTCCACTTGCCTGGAATTGAATTTGTATAAAATCACACAAAAATCCCAAATTTTCACTATAATTAAATTAATAGTGAGAGCAAGTTACAAAAAAATGTTGAACTTTGTCAAGAATGTCTGTAGCTGATGGACATAGCAATTTGCCTGCCATAAAGCTGCAAGTGATGACATTCTGTATTGCCTTTCCTGATTTTATTAAAACTGTATACTTTGTTAATACAGTATTACTCAAGTAATTCTATCAGTGATTGAAGATTCTGCGGCATTGTAAACATCTCTTCTACAGTGGGTTTCCAATCATAGAAAATAAAGTGAAATTTTCTTACATACTGTGAGAAGTAAATCTTATCATTAATATAATTTCTAAGAATTCTGAAGCCCATGATTGAGACATCACAGTCCATTAATATTTACTAAGATAGCTGCTCATACCTGTCAACCTTCCAGACAGCATTGGGGTGTTCTGGGACTCAAAAAGAGTGTTTGGTTGTTATAAGGGATGGGGTGGGTGATGGTCAGTGCATGTAACCCATATAAGCAATCCTGTACAACTGTGATTAAGTCCTTTACTTATATAAGGATATAGAAATGACTAGAAATTAAACTTAGAAAAAAGAAAAAAATGTTTTCTTTGAAGTATTTAATACATGTTGAAATAAGAAAATGGCTGGTATAGTTGATACTGTAATATATCATGTAGATACACACATCTGCACAACCACACTGACCTAAAATAAATAAATATGTGAAGTTTCTTCTGTCTTATAATCCTCTGCAATGGGGAATAGAGTATTGCTGACTTTTGAAGGTGATGCAAATGTCATTAATGTTCATCTTTGCACTCATTAGAAAATGAAAAGTATTGTTGTTCAAACTTCCATGAACATCTTAATGAATTTTTCTGAGCACTGAAAATGCTTTTTCAGCATCTGCCCTGATCCAGGGCTGTGTTGCTTCGGCAATCAATGCTGTACACATTACTCCAGAATGACGATTCTGGATAGAGTGTTTTCAGTACGGGAAAAATATAAAATGCTCCTCCTTAATGATGAGCTCCACAAAGACAAACTCTGTCAGCCAGGACTTCTGAAATTTAGATTTGCTGGGGTCTACTTGCTTCAAAGATGGCTGATCCTACCCTGAATCACAGCTATGTTGCAACATTTCCATTCCAAAATAAATCACTCTTCCACACTGCTAGTTTACCATTTCAACTACAGAAATAATCAAATCATGCATTTTACATATGGAGTAAAATCTGACTTCTATTAAATATTACTGCTATCCTGCTTTAGCCAATAATCATTAAAAAAGGGTGACTTAAACATTTTCAAATGAATTGGGTTTTTCCACTTTTGTACTTTACCCATGCAAATTAGCTTAATGGGCTCTCCCATAGCAGTGCTCAAAGGAATGAAAAATGCATAAACACCTTTATCTATTGTCAGTCAGTTCAGTAATCTGTAGAGTTGTGGTTGTTTATCTTAGACTGACTTCACTTTATAGTCACCTGTATGTGAATTATTCAGTGCAGTTAGCATTAAGTGCAAGTCTAAGCGTGTGATTATGCAAATTAAGACTGCTTACTATTTATTCAAGTTATAGAATATGGGCATAGATCACAATGTCAAGAAAATCTCTTTTTTGCACAAAATTTACTCTGTGTGTGTGTGTGTGTGTACAAACATCATGTTTTCATGTGATCCAGCAGGCATGGTAACTGCTGGCAATCTTGTATTGACAAAGCTCTTCCATTTAAATTTTTGACAGGGCTCATACCTGGAAAAGTAAGGTATAATTATTGAAACTGGTTTCACATCAGCTAGAAAGGCAGCAGCTAAAACATTTTTGTGCCTCTGGTCTGGGCAGATTATACCTATAACATGTACAACAAATGATCCATTATGCATGTTACCAATTAGTTACCCGTCTTAAAGAATGATGGGGAAAGTTTTCCACTGAATAAAACCTTTACAAAGGGTAATTGGTGCTGTTTTCCTATGTTTGAAGATTATTTTTAATCCAAACAATGGGTAAAACTTTTGAACTATCAAAGCAAAAAAGAATAATAAAAAAGTTCTTCCAAGCTTTCAATTTTCTTACTCTTCCTTTAACACAAATGTTTTGTTTCCTCTACTTCAGCTCTCTGACTGAAGTCTTTACAATTAATATTCTTATTTCATCTCATTTAAAAAATAAAATTTAACATAATATTATGTTACAAGACAATTATGGAAGAAAAGCTACATGAAATTTGCCTCCATTATTAGATTGCTTGTTGTCTGAGACTGACAGTATATAACAGTTACTAAAGAATTTCTTTCAATGAAGTGCAAAATATCAGCATTTCATAATTTTTGGCGGTTGTTTGCAGATACTTGATCATAAGAAATTAGCAGATAATGTTTCATCATTGTACTATGCCTGAATCAGGCTTTACAGAAACAATACAAAACAAAACAAATTAAATCAAAACAGGCATACCAGTAATTATTTTTAATTTTCTTTGAAATTATCTCTAGGTTTGTATGACAGTCCAGTTGTGCTCTGACTAGGTTCTAATGCCTAATTCCACCAACAAATGTTATTAAGACTAAGTACTCACCTTTCAGATATGTATGTATGTATGTATGTATGTATGAGCACAATCCTGGCTAGTTGTTATATTGTGCTAAATAAGTGTTTGGCAGTTAAAATGATCTAGCTAACATTTTCAGAAATAAGTTGAGTTTAAACTGTATATTTTTTGTTTTGTTTTTTGTTGGTTGTAACACCATTTTTAACACATTACTGGCTATACCCTGCCTTAGAAATTGGAGCTTTTCCTGAGGATATAGTGAGGTAGCTGACACAAGCTGGTTTAGGCAGGTATCGAACTCATGACCCTTGGATTACGAGTTAAACACTCTGCCAACATAGCTAACATGGCTACCTGCAATATATAAGTTCTAACAGTTGAGAATAACACCTTGAAACATAATGTAGTTATTGTAGGTGCATTCAAACTATAGTGGGGTCTCAAACAAGATCTGGAAATCATAAAATGATGAGTACAATTAAAAGTACATTATACACCCATCCCATGTTTTAATAGATCTCTATATAGGCACTGGTAGGGAGGGAATGGTTGACACTGGAGATTACTGACCAATGGGTCTCCATGACTCTGATTTCTGGTCAAGGTATGTGGTCTTGAATTAAACTTATTTTATAGAAACCAATATTTTCTTGTTTGACTTAGGAGGACCTTAAACTTTGACCTTTATATGACAAATTTGTTACATGTTTCTTTCTTATCCGCAAAGTTTGAACAAAAAACTTTCTGTAAAGACAAAGTTACTGTGCAAACCCATTTATCTTGAGTCAAAATAACTTTGACTTTTATACTCCCAAAATCAGAAGGCTTGTTTACTTTAAGTGCATGCAATCCACAAACATTTGTCAAGGCATACGGTCTAAAACTAATGTTATGCAAGAACCATTTTTCTTCTTTCATTCAGTGACTCTGACATTTGACCTTTTAATCCCACCCTGCCATTCAGTAGGTCTCTTTCTGGCCCAAAATATATCCCATCTACAAAACTCTAGTGATAGTACATGGTTGAGAACAGAAATTTTGGTGCAGAAACCGATTTGTATTTTACAGTCTGTGACAATGACATCTGACCTTCTCACCACAAATCAACAAGCTTTCTCTTGCTGCATGTGTAAACCATTGACAAAGTTTAGTTCAGGTTTGAGACAATAGAACTAAAGTTACTACAGGGAAACTTAGCTGATAACTTAAAAATACATTTATTACCTATTAATGACCAAATCCAGATGAAAAAAGTGAAGTTAATGAAAGATATCAAATAACAGTGCCCCATATAGTTACAGTCACTATTCCAGCATAGGTTACCTGGTTATACTCTCCAACTGTGATTCTTGCTACTAAACAAAAAATTCCAAAAAGCAAATTAGGAATTATTCAAAAATCAAATACACTATGGAACAGTATTCCAGTAAGATTAGAAATGTCCACTATTATGACTCTATGGTCTTAAGCTAAGTTATAGAACAGATTGAAAACCCACACATTTTGCCAAATTCAACAAATAATTTATTTCCCTAGAACAGAAAGTGAAAAATATAAAAGAACTTATGGTATTGCAAATTAAATTTCAAATAATTCTGTTATTTCTAACACAAGTCGTAATGCTTAAAGTTCTGAATAAACTTAAGTGGTATTCCAAAATAAATCCAATGCTGGAAGTGTTGATGTGCCTGTGATGGCCTGTGTTGTAGTGATGTGCCAATATTCTTTTGTTAAATCACACTAGTATATGTACAATCCAAGAATATATCCTTAATTGAATTTCACTATGAATCTAATTCTCTGTTTCCAATAATGTTATTTTTTGCACCCTTGTAGCTCCAAAGAAGAATAACTTGAATTAAATAACTTTAATAAATAAATTTCCAAATGAAACACTGGACACAATGATAATACAACTGATTCTGCTCAGATCCTATGGCATAAATCAATAATTTCTAGTTGAGCAAGATTATATGGTCCTCTACTTGACCTCAGGTCACAATTAACATTTTATAAAAAAAAATATTACCTAATGAAAAATTTCATTCTGGAAGTTCTAAACGTTTACAAGATAAAACATTAATTATAATTAGAAGGTCTGTTACTAAAATATGATATAAAATGTGGTAACCAACAGGTAGATGTGGCATTTCATGGGGAATTTCCAATTTTCTGGACTCAGATTGAGATAAACATGTGTTTCCAGAACAAAATCAATGATTCAGGTCAGGTAGAAAATGAACTTGACTTTGGACAAGGTCAAGTCGAAAATACAATTATCCATAGCATATAATGAATAAAAACACTAACAAACAATGCAAATTAAATATACATAACACCACTCTATTTTCTTCTATACCGAATATCTCTAGTGGTTTCAGATACATAGTTCAAATGAGAATGAAAACCACTGTATTTGTATTCATGAATGCCTATGGGAATTGTTAAACATACTACCCATCTATTTGTCACTAACTGCATAATGCTTGTCTATTCACTATGAGGGTTCACTATGTATGGGTGACTATCCATCTAGGGAAAGAAAGAAAGAATGGGAATATATTATTGTATATACATGTACATGATGCTATGTATATGTATGCATGTTTGTGTATATGTCTGTGATATATGCATACGATTGTATATATATATATATATATATATATATATATATATATAAGTTCATTTGTATGAGGACCACAAGGCTGATTAGTTCTTCAGCTAATTGTGCTACCCTCTTTAAATAAAGTCATTATTATTACTGTATGAAAATAATTTCTTTTCTTTTGTTCAAAATTGATAGGCATCTTCCTTTCTCAAGTGCAATCCATCCAAAAAGGTAGATCCAGGATGGTGTTGAAAAACAAATTTTATTGTACAAAAACTATTTTTCTTCTTTCAGTCACATTGACCTTGACCATTGAACTTATGACCCTGAAATCAGTAGGCTTAATCCTTACCTAAGTGCAAACCATCCTCAAATTTTGTTCCAGATCTGTGATGTATAACTTATGTTATTATGTGGTTGGTTGGTTGATTGGGTTTAAACAGCTCTTCCAGCACTTTACTGGCTATATCTTTTTGAGAACCAGCAACTCTTAAGATCATGAGTCTGGCATTCTACCAAATTAGTTCCTTTGTTCAGCCAAAGACTACTGCTAAACCCAAAAATCAATAGGTTTTTTCCTTACCTCAAGTGCAAACCATTCACTAAGTTTGGCAAAAGGCAGATGGTGTTAATAAAGTTACTGTGCAGAAACAATAAAGGCAACACATGGATAAACAGACAGGTAGATGGATGGACATGTCAAAACAAGAAGGCCAGGTCTCACGATTAATGCATTTCTGTAAAAAATGTGAGCTTGAACTTAAGGTAAAAAACACAGTATGTTGCAGAATGAATTGTCTTAGCTTCATAATGATTTATCCAATGTATAAACAAAATCCATTAAGCGGTTTAGGAAGCATAAGCAATAGAAATTTGCTATGACTGTGACCATGATTCCAAGGTCAAAGGTGCAAAAGTGTCCCAATTTTATAATGATTCATCCCAAGTACAGGGTATGAAGAATATCCATCACAGGTTTAGGTAATATAATTAAATGAAACAAACTTTAACCAAAACTTTTACACAAATTTTTTCAACTGCAACACTGATGACAAGGTAAAAGGGAAATGTATGCATGTTGTGGAATAACTTAGCTTCAAAATGATTAATGACAAGAATGATAAGAATTATTAGGGATGTTTACAAATAAATGCAATTGAAAACTTTAACCAAAACCTTAACAAACTGTTGATGCTATTGTTGGAAAACTGAATGTTATATTGTTCTTCCCACTAAAGTGAGCTTGAGAACAATATACGCTCTGCCTTTTCAATACAAAAACTTAATTACTTATGAACATCACTTTTGATTGGTCAATAGTAAAAACTCAATGTAAAATTCAAGTGCCATGTTGTATGATCCCTAGACCAGATATTAAAAAATCCTATGTTTAATCCCTTTTATATTAATATTGTACCATCAGGATTTCTCATTTTTATTGCAAAGAATTAAACACAAATAAATTCATTATGGTGCCTAAACGACATTTGTGGAAAGTAATAACATTTTTCTTATTTACTCTGAGCATCTTCCCTGACCAAATGACTGATCTCATTATGGCCTTCATGAACTTAAAAAACAGGTTTGAACAACAACCTGAAGAATAGGATAGAAAAAAACAGAAAGAGAAATTTTAGGGATGTGCTGGTGTTTGGGCCATATTTGATGAGACACAATTCCAGAGATCCAGAGATCAAGCTTGTTAAAAGTGCTGCTATATTAATTATGAGCTGTAAAGCTTCTAGTGCACTCCTTGCAACCAAAATTCCATACAAGTCAGATCATATGTTAATTAACCCCAAAGTGAACAACAGTCCATGCTGCCTGAAAAAAAAACTATACTGATGGACTTCAGAAACACATGCTAAATACATGTTAACATGGTTGGACCAAGAGTAATTAGTCATGATCTATTGCTGTTATAGATATTTATCATAGGTTATTGCAGGTCTTGCAAATATTAGACTACTATAGTCCCAGCTACTGTACTGCTTTGGTGTCCTAGTGGCCAGAGCATCCGCCTCAGATGCGGAAGGTCATGGGTTCGAACCCTGGCCAAGTCATACCAAAGACTTATAAAAATGGTACTAACAGCTGCCTTGCTTGGTGCTCAGCATTAAGAGGTTAATGTTAAGACTGGTCGGCCTGGTGTCAAGATAATGTGACTGGGTGGGACATCATGCTACGTGTCTGCAGCATGATGCCCAATTGCTAGACATCACTATAAACTGCTACACCGCAGACATCCTTGCAATATGACTGAAAATATTTTAAAGCTACGTTAAAAATCCAAATCACACACACACACACACACACACACACACACACACACAACTACTGTATTAAATATTTTTAGGAAAGTTGTATGGAATCATCAGATCTTCAAAACAAAAAGTTTAGTCTTTCAGTGTATCATCAAATATAGAAGAACCATTGCTTGCATTTTTTAAAGTTTGTCAGCACAGTATATGTATCATAAACCAGCTAAACATGATGTGCAGCACTGAAACATGAGAAAGACTGTCACTATTATACAATCAAGTTTTGCATATCTGATTTTACTTTAGCTGACCATCATTTTAATATTATTGTAATTTATACAAATTCTGTGCTCTTGAAAATTTCTGTACACAGTTGATTAATATAAATCATAATCATTTTTTGTACTGAATGTTTAATACACATAACTTTTGTTTTATTATTGAAAAGTTTTAACTTTTCACACAATATAGTTTACAATTGGAAGATCAGTGCATTTGAAAACTGAAGTGTATATGCCAATACTGTTCAAACACAGCAGAAAAAAATGAAAGCATGTATTGAAAATATGTTTTGTTCTTCACTTGGATATTGCCTGACATTTTATGTTTATTTATTATGAAAATATCTTGAAGACCAATATGTATGAAAAAAAAAAGACTGAAAGTTATTTTAAATAGCAAATCTAACTGAAACTGCTAAGAGAACATTGACCTATTTCTACAACTGAATCACTGACTATTAATTTTTCCAATCATATTAAAACAATGCACACCTTTAAAATGAAGCATTAATTGAAATCTCAAATCAAAGCATGTTATACATAATGCTCTAAGCACAATTACTTGATACTTTATTTTTTTTTTGTTGTGTAATGGAACTTTCAACACATTATTGTTACTCCACAGAGAGATAAATTTACATGAAGTGTTGACAATATTTACAGCAGTGCCTGTATTCCCTTCAGCAAATCAAAACCAAATAGTCTCAGTTATCAAGAACAAGTGAAACAGTATTTGTTTGCCATGCAATTTTGAGATACACGATCTGAGCATTTAAAATTATGTGATGATGTTGTACACACTAGTTTTGCATTACAGAAATTAAAGCCCTTTTATGTGAAGATAACCAGAAAAAAATTACCATATGTACTGGCTTATAAGTCGAGTTCAAATGCAAACTGCACAGATCCAGATCTGCAGTTGCATAATGTGCTGGCAGATCTGGGTCTATGCAGTTTGTTAGGAGTAATCAGTAGAACCAACAACATAGACCCTGATCCACAGGCACATTATGCTACAGCAGATCAGGGTCTTTGTTGTTTGCAGTTTGACTTGACTTAAAATCTAGTATATAGGGTAGGACTTAATGGACAAGCTTGAATGCTTTTTGGTATTGTTCCATTTGATTGGTGTCTTTTGAGTACACATGTACATTGATTCTTGAATACATTTTATGTCCATTAACATCTGCGATCTCATGTCTTTCTTTAAATAACACACATATCCAAGAAAATAAAATCATCTCTCTAAAGAGAGTTCCCATTCCAAATTTGATTAAAATCAGATCTTCGCTGTCCTATGTGAAGATCTGATGACAACCGCTCAGGGGTCATGTTCTGGTGACCTTTGAATTAGCTAAAGGAAATGCAGCTTTCAAAAATCTGAAAGCAAATCAAATCTTTTTGGTACACATTCATGCTTTTCATCCACACTGCTCAGTCTCCAAACATGAAGATATAAGACTTCATCTGACTGGCTGATAAAATTAGTGATTATGGTAATAACATAGGTTACTGGAACATGACCCCTAAGCAGTCACTGTCAGATCTTCATGCATAACAGTGGAGATCTGATTTTAATCAGATTAGTTCCCATTCTATCACATCGTCTCGCTTAGACTAACTCATAACTTCCACAACAAGAGTTTACTAATCAACATATTTATTTTGAATTAGGTTTATGGACATAAACTGTTTGGTATATGTGTTGGATATTACATTGTGTCATTTTACTTGTGTGTGTATCTATGATTTATACAGTACTGTGTATGCCAGGTGTTACTCTTATACATTTCATAACAGATTAGTGACACATTTGTACTTGCCAACAAAAGTGTCAAATTCTGAATACAAAGTAACAACTAGCGCTTGGCATGAAAAGGGACGAGATACCACATGCAACCTGATGAGGGCTATACAGGTTACATGCACTTTTGACAAAGTGTATAGGTCATCCTTCTTTGATGGGAATGTTGGCACCATTTCACTTGCACAGAAAACAACACTTTAAGTTAAATATAAAAAGGTGACTAAGTTTATAGCCAATCATTCTTTGGATTTAAATTGAATGGTAAATTTACATATGGGTCTAAATACTGTTTGAATACTTAAATATCTTTAAAAAAATCATGAAAAATGAAGGAGTATGGCAAGTGTTGTTTAAAATAATTTCCATGTACTTTTATTAACAAGGATGAAATCAGTCTTTTTCTCATACAAAAGCAAACAAACTACAGCCAGTCATTAGGAACAAAGTCATATTGGGGTCATAATTTATTTGAATCATGACTTAGCTTAAGCCATCTTTATTTTTATAAACTAAGTCAAACTGCAATTTCAAACATGATTTTGGGGATTCAGCAGAAAGCATGAGCTTGTAAGGGCACTGTCTCCCCAGCAGTAAAAAAATATATAACCATCATAAATCTGGATGTTGGTTCAAGCAGTTATAAAAGAAAAGTATAAATACACATACATACACAAAACAAAACAAAGAATACAGACTAAATTAATATGATTAAAAATGGGAGCTACATTTATTATTTAGTGTAACTCTTTCAGAAAGCTTAATGAAATTCTGCATAGAGGAAAATATTTGCGTGATATAGAGAACATAGGTTTGCCAAATTATAAAGTTTCAACTGTGAGGTCAAAAGGTGTATGTGGGGTGGGGTGGGGTGGGTGTGGGGGGTGAGTGATATGATCTCTAAGATCTGAGTACTTTGAACAGTCTAGAAGAAAGTGTTTTGCATTCTCTATTTCACTGAAAGAACAATGCTGGAGGTCAAGGGTTCGATCCCCAGCCGAGTCATACCAAAGACTTACAAAATGGTACTAAAAGCTGCCTTGCTTGGCACTCAGCATTAAGAGGTTAGTGATAGGGCTGGTCGGCCTGGTGTCAGGATAATGTGACTGGGTGGGACATCATGCTACATGTCTGCGGCATGATACCCCAGTGCTAGACATCACTATAAACTGCCACACTGCAGACATCGTAGCGATATGACTGAAAAATTGTTATAGCTAAGTTAAAAATCCAAATCACACACACTATCACCAACATAATAATAACACAGACTAATTTTTTTTTTCTTTATTCAAGTACACTTTTAAGTTATGCAATGAAGAATTTTGTCTTAATTCTGCAGGTAACAAGTTCCATATTCAAATCATACAAGACAAGAACAAATTATGGAACAATGTTGTTCTACACACTGGAAGTTGAATAATGTTTGTTGATCAAGTGGATTAGATTTCATGATCTATAAATAAAGGTCAAACCATATACTGAAGATGTACAGGAGATAATATGCAAAAATTTTTAAATGATGATTCAATTTATGCTTGTAAATGTGAGAGTTTAGGCTTTCCAAATTAGTCTCATGGTACAGTTGTGTAGGAATTCACATTTGGTTGTACCTGTTATTATTGTCGTCTCATTGGCATTTATTGTTCTAATAGTTCTTTATCTTCATTGTACAATTGTCCCAGCTGTGATTAGTGAAATAAATAATTGGTACAATATAAGATTTGTACATTTTTTCCAAACACAATCGTTTTGGATCTTCAGTTGTCAGAATAAAAGTGTCATGATAGGATACTTGTCTGTGTCCTAATAATTATCCATTTTAGAACTTATTTAATGCAATACATACAAGTACAATTCATGCAACATATGTTCTACTTGAGTATGATGCTTTTAGCACACTTATTTGGATACTTGTTTTTTTTGTTTGTTTCATTTGTTGTCTTTAATTGCACTTTTAACACATTACTAGCTACATAATACTGTGGAAATGGGAGCTAAGTGTCTTTCAGATGGACACACTGAGACAGCTAATCTGGGCAGGTACCCATGACACTTGGATTACAAGTCTGACAATCAATCAACGGAACTACTGCAGTTCACCTAATTCAGATTCATGTGAATTTTATATTGATGATCACATAGATGTTTGAGAGTTCCCTTCAATGTCATAAGTTTTAGAGTCCCCTTCAATGTCAGATGTTTGAAAGTCCCCTTCAGTGTCAGATATTTTAAAGTCCCCTTCAATGTCAGATGTTTCAAAGTCCCCATCAGTGTCAGATACTTTAGAGTCCCATTCAATGTCAGATGTTTTAAAGTCCCATTCAATGTCCGATGTTTGAATTTTGTTCACATTCACTACCCAAAATTATAATTAATTCTTTTACACATTTTTTTTGCACTTTTGGGGAAAAAAATTTAGTGTGCAAAATATCAAGTAAATGTAAATATGTCATGAATAGGAATAATTTATTCCAAGTCATTCTCAATTAAACTGGTTAATACTGGAACAGCAAATAAATCAATCTAATGTTTTTGTGGCACTGACTTTGTATATAATAAATTTTATGACCTGACCTATTTTCTGGTCTTCAAATAAATTCTTGTTTAATTAATGAGGATGTAACTGTGCCCAGGCCTGATTAGTAAGGGCTAATAAGGTGTATCTTGGCATTCAAATGGGTTGCTTAAGATCAGTGGCTTTTGGAGTGTTATCTAGCATTAATAATGGGGAAGTTTAATTGAAATAACAGCCCTTTTTATTACTGTCATCATTAAGGCAAGTTTATACATTTAGCTATTGCTTAAAGAATTTCACTGTAAAATCTTAAGGCCATACTGGATCTGTCATTAGCAGACTACATCATCAAATCCCATTAAGTTGCCCATTTAAAAACCCATCTGCTCACTTCCTCTTATTAATGTATACAAGATTAAGCATTACTCCAAAGAGCTAGCATATTCTCATATCACTTACCATGAGGGAAATATCATAGTTATCATTGCTCATTTATCATGTTATCTAAATTAAATAAAACATTTATCTTGTTTTAAAACAAGGATTCATACTGTGATTTGTACTTGGGAGTTCAATGATTAATATGACTGTTCTGCCATATTTCACTGTTCATCAAGTTTTATACCATCATATACCCAATATGTTGACATTGTCTTCTCATACTATTTCTATAGCTGTCCAATCTAATAGACATGTGATGGTTATTAGCATGTAGAAAAAAGACAGAACATAACTGTCAAACTTCCAGACAGTGGTGGGGGTTTCTTGAGACTCAGAAAGTGGGCTTTCTAGTTCCAAAATGACCAAACTAAGGGATGTTGTACAAATGAGAATAAGTTTTCTATGAGTTTTACATGCCATAGAGAAATATAACTGGAAATTCAATTTTGCATAAAACAAAATAAAATACATGTTTTCTTAAAGGATTTAATACACTTCCAAACAAACTAGCTGGTAAACTTAGCATTTTCATGTATTGTCACACACAAGCACACACACACACACACACACACACACACACACATCAAATAAACCTAGAAATATGTTCAAGGAACATGGATATCCTACCACTGTGCACAAAATAGTCTAAATATAAAACTTATCCAAGTTGTGATGGATAAACAAGGGCAGTACTGTGTGCTGTTGTGTGGTATACAAACCCAAAATTTCTGTCTTTAAAATTCATTATAAAACAAAATCAGAATGCAGTTAGCACCAATTTTCAATCATTGATTGTATAATGATTAATTGCTTTTAACTGACACCAAGTGTTTGACTGGGAGTTCAATATTAACTTGCAGATGCCCTGTGACACAAGCCTTGAATTTAACATAATTTATTTGTAGCCAGAAGGCCTCATAGATTTAGAAATTTACTAGTTTTGCTGATTCTTTTTTAGTCCTTCCAACAAAACAAGGTTTGACACATACTAAGATATACTAGCCATCAGACTAATGAAACTATGAAAACTATTAGTCAGGAAATTTACTAAACTTTGGGTGGTGGACTACCATTAATTTTCACTTCTACAATGTACCATCAGATTCAGCACAATTACAATATAGATCTGTAACAACATATACATTTAGGATCACCACCCCATCAAGTTATATTAATCCATTGTCAATGCTTTGCAATGCAAGCACTGTTACAGAGTAGCATGTCTACTGTGATCAGCAGGACATTGTCAGATATAAATAGAAACAGTCTATAGGCTATGGTCAGTGGAATAAAACAATAACATTTCTGTGAACTGTAACCTTGGCCAGGCACATATCTTTTTAGTATAAACACTGTGATATTATTGGGATGATATCAAAAGAAAGTGGTGATATCACTATACATGAACAATTTGGGGACAATGATAATATCTCAATATCACTAATGGGAATAAGTGATAAATGTTGAAATATGGCTGATAAATAAAAAAAAAACATGAAAAATGTTAACAACTGACTACTTTCTTGTGTCAGCACAGACAAAAACTATTTTCCAAAAATGAAGAAAGCCATCTGCAAAGAATCCTATTATGTAACTGCATGTCATTTGGGAAATTTCAAATTTTCAACCATGTGGAAGCTTCTGAACAAGAATCAGGGCTGAAAACATCTTTTGTTTTTCAACTTGAATAAAAAAGAAAATATGAAAAACCTCTGAAAAATTGAGCTTCCACATTTCTGCCAAACTATTCCAATGGCACACTCAAAGACTTGTTGAAAATGATGACATTATCTTTCATTAAATATCGTAATTTTGGAGGATAATGCTAGTATGTATTAACTATATATTTAAATTTTGTGTGCATTGATAAATCCTAGTTTGTACTTTAAATTAATTTCCCATCGTTACAATTATGAATTTATATTATTTAAAAACTATATCAATGTCAATATACAGTATGTTACAGCTGAAATGAATAACCAAACATTCTGATTAGAATATTTTGTCACAATTATTCAAATAGAATATTGGTACTCTAATCTTTGTTTACTTAGTGAGTTTGGCAGCATTTTGTAAAAACCAAACAAAATGAAATGTAAACTATGTGCTGCTGACTTAGTTTACAAGGGAACAACTGCAAACCTGCTAAATCACTTGAAATTCAAACTTCCACTCATCACAAGGTTATCATAACATCAAAAATTTTAGATTCATATTGATCACAACATTGCCATTTTCATTTGATCTTTAGTCGTGGAAAATAGTATGTACTTCCATTTGATCTTTAGTCTGGGAAAATAACACCTAGATTCATGTGATTTCTAGTCTGAATCCAACAAACTTTACCCAAGACCTCTTATAACATCATTAATCGCCTTTTAATGATTGAATTCAAGTGTATTCAATGTGGTCTGGTTGGGGCTGCCCCCCACCCCTGGTTAAATAGTTCTCTATGTATATAACAACATTTTTGTAGAGAAACCATTTTGCTTCTTTCAGTGAGAGTGACATTGACCTTTGACCTTCCAAAGAGTTCCAAAATCTGAGTATGCATGTGTGCACACATGCATGGCCCAAAATAGTAACACTGTGTAAGAATAAGTTGTCTATTTGTATAAACCTACAGAAAATGGCTGGAAATTCAAATTTGTTGTTGTTGTTGTTGTTGTGGGGTTTAATGCCATTTTTCAGCACACAATAGGCTATACATGGCGGACAGTATTAATGGTGGAGGAAGAAACTGGGAAATCCCCGGAAAGAACCACCGACCCATGAGAAGCTACTGGCAAGCTTTCTCACATATCCACATTTGCCGAATCCTAGACTCGAACCCACGCAGACAGAGGTGAAATGGCAGTGATCCGTAACGGAGAGCGCTTTAGACCACTCAGCCACTCAAATTTGAATAAAACAAAATATTTTTCTTGAAGCATCTAGTACACATTCAAACAAATAATATGATGGATGGAATTACTAATTTTTTTAGATATTTGAGGACTGAACATATCCCCCCCCAACAACAAAAAAGAAGAGTCCCTTGAAGGGACTGACACTCTACTGGGCAAAATGTATTTCCAGGAATTCAAGATAAGACCATTTCTTCCTTTTAACTGCTGAGTGTTTAAAACATCTCTGAAATTCTTGATCATAAATTCATTTTTCAATTTTGCTTTAGTGGTGGATATATTGGATGTCATATTGGCACCATTTTCATCTAGAACCAAGGTGACATCATTAGAATTCTTTTGGCAAAATCTCTAGTTTAATATGACCATCCATTCAGAGGGAGTAGCAATAGGATGATTTTATAAACAGCAATTATCACAGCTATATTGGATTTATGATTGGCACCATTTGTATTCAGAACCAACTAGGTATCATAAGGACTCTTCAATTGGTAAAAACATCAGGCTGATAAAAAAAATCCATTTGGAAGGAAGAGATAACAATATTCTCAAGATGATCACCATGGTGGCCATATTGAGAGTCAATTTGCATTTTTTTTTCATTTTCAACTGGACATCATAGAAGTCTTCTGAAAAAAACCCCCATGTCAAAATGAATTTCCATTAAAAGGGCAGCTATAGTAAGATTTCCATGATGTTCATTATAAAAGACATACTGGTTGTCAGAGCATCCCCATTTTAATTTAGGATCAATAAGACAAGAAAACATAAGAAATCTGATATTACTTTCTGTTTTGGAGGATCAACAATAACAACAGTTTCAAAATGGATGCCATAATTGCATATCAGATGCACACTAATTCCAGTTAGGAACAACAAGACATCATGTTGAAAGCACAATGCCAATTATATGACCAGCCATCTACAAGAAGAAGCAATATGATTTTTCAAGTCAAAATAGATAGGGTTCTTCGTTACCCCAAGTGCAATATAAAGCCATTCATATTGTTTGGTAACTGTTGATGTGGACAACTAAAAGTTGTTGTGTGGAAATGAAACTGATAACAGTCAAATGGATGGACAGTGTATATGGACTGACATGTACATAACATAATATGGTTCCCCTTTTGAAAGGCATACAATGAAGGATGGGCATTACAGCTTTAACGAATATTCAAAACCTGTCTGAATACCTTCTATGAATATTTAATGTGAACATTTTGATATTCATTTCAGCTCTACAAGTATAAAAAATAAGAATGTTCTTTTACTGCACTTTTAATAGATGCTTTCATGCATTTCATCGGTTGATAAACACTGACAAGTTCTTCTAATGACCAGCCCCATAAATCATCCCAGACAAGTGCCTACAGTATGGTTTCCAATGGATGGAAAGCAAAGTTGCTGTAAAGTCATGGGATCAATTACATCTTATCTCAGTCATCACAGAATACAGAAGCAAAATGCCTGAACAAGACTGTGGAATCAGATTAAATATAAAAGTTTGAATATGAAGGGGGAAAAAAGGAGGCTTCAAAAACAAGGTACTCCAGACTTACTGTGTTTCTGGATATGCCAATGCCTTACATGGTGGGGTCAGAAAAACAAAATTACATGTAGAAAGGAATGATTGACACCTTTCAGATGATGGCTTGATTTTACATAATGGAGAAATAAACAAGCCAGCATTCAAACAGTTATACAATGGTGGAAAAATTCAATGTTCAGCAGCCTTGAACAAATCAGAAATTTTGCTTGGCACATAGAATTTTCTGTTAATTAGATTTTAAAAAGAATAACAGGGAACAAATCCAGATTTTATGAAAATCTAAAGTTTGGTCAGGTAGACTGGATATTTGTCTAGCCCTATAGTGTATCATTTCTACAAAGCAATACTGAATGCAAATATATCAGTCATAGTTAATGCATATATCTTTGGTGGGCACATTCTTCTGGCTTGGGCAATACTTGACATTGAATACAAATCCCATAAAATGCTTCTCATATACACTATTCTGAAAATCTATAATTTCATAGTCAAGTCAAAGTTGTCAAAATTGCAACATATTTTGGCTGGCCAATTTCTCAATTAACACTGACAAATTTCATGGTAACACAATTTATCAACCACTAAGTATTAACATTGAAGACACATACATTATAGTAATCTATGTGAATTCTTGATTTAATCATTCTTGACAACATGCAATATGTATTACTTCTCTGCATAATGAGATAAATGGAAATGGAGTATGTAATTAGAAAAAAATATCCTTCATTAATATAAAAAAAATTTTTTCCATTCACCTTTATCTGCTACTGCTGCTGCTGATGTTGATCCTGCAAGATGGAGTGTGGACCTGGTGAGATGATTTGTCAGGTGACCAATAGGTCCAGAGAATTCCTGACCCATAATCAGCAGTGGTCACTGGTCACATCTGATCATCAGGTGTTCTGCCTTGAACCAAGTGACCCTACAAATAGCCAAAGTCAATAAGAAATCTCTTGCCACAAGAAAATTTGAAGAGTTTGTGAAGAAATCCAATTTAACGGAATAATCACTGCATTAAAACAACAATAATTTCAGTTTCACTCTACTCACTATAAACTTAATTTGCCAAGCTGTTATATATATTCAACTAAGACTGCTTAGTCTAAATATTCAATCTGTGCTGTAAGGAAACTATTAACCTGAGAGGATACTTGACTTTACAATGAAAAGATACTTAAGTTGCCACACAACTGAAGAAACTGATGAACTTCCTGGTCAAGAAGGAAGACAGTACACAATATTAAAACAAAAAATACTATTGTTCCATAGAAAACTTTACACATATTGTCCTGCATGAAATACATCTCACAGCTATTGTTTGCAATCCAGTATCATTAATGTGTACATGTATTTTTACACATGTACTTGAACATAATGACTAAACTTGTTGCTATATACATCGGACAGAAATGATTTGATGCAGTAAAAAATCAAAAACCAATCTGTGATTCATTGCATCTTTATGAGTATTTGATTGCATACTTACATTATTAATTTTGACAACTGGTTATTTCACTTCCTCTTCACCAGTCACTTCCACCATGAATTTCATTCACAATTCAGATCACAGTTCAAGAATTTCTTAACCTATCTGGAGTTAATTTAAATTTGCTAATTAAAAGCATCACTTTCCATAATACCATTATTAGCTCTATTTATCATGTGTTGCCATGTACAGTAGTACCAAGGTAATTATTTCCACATGTTCACTGGAAATTCAGAATAAGAGAGCACAAACAGTGCCATAATCTCATCAATCCAAAGAAAGAAGGAAGTCCAAGGGAAGAGCTATAACTTAACTTCCTGAAATTAAATTAAGTTCCTTTAGCTGTTTCACTGCTCAAGTTCCATACATATCATTACAGACCCAACTACTAATTTCTGGTGGAACTCCAATAAATGAATGTTATTTGACTGTTTTTATTAAAAGCCAGACAGTAATTAAGCTCTGCAACTACTGCACTATATTGTGGATACTTTGGTACTGTGTGGACTGGTTCAAGGTCTGCTATCTCAAATTTTCTATATCTGATAACAGTGATGCAAAGTCTTGTAACCTGCCTGGATGAAAGTGGAAAGGGGATGTACAGAATGGTACCTCTTGGCAGGTAGCTCTTTAGCACTGTTCTGCTGGTGAAGTTGATCAAACACATTCAAGGAGATAAGAATAGACCTTTCATTGGCAATATCTGGATAGGGTGTCATGTGATCAGTTTATTGTAAATGCAGAAAAGTTAATGTATGCAGAAAGCCACATGTTAATGTTTGCTATTCACCATACTCCACCAGTTCACAAAGTTAAGCTACTACACACCCAATGAAACTGGTCTGAAGTGTCTTTGTAGATACCTGATTTGCAAGATGCTGTTTCATCCTTTAAACTACCATATGCAATCTTCCCCTGACCCATTTACAATAGAGAAAAAAAATTCTCAGATTTTATAAACCAAATGTAGTGAAGTCCAGAATAGACCTGGCATGGTGTTAGCAAATCAAGAGATGATACTGTACTTACTCACTTTCAAGTTGAATCCAACTGAAAACTGCACAGACCCAGATCTGTTATTACATAATGTGCTGGCAAGCCTGGGTTTGTGCAGTTTGTTAGGAGCAATCAGTAGAACAAATAGCATATACTCTGGTCTGCAGGTGCATTATGCTAGGAAGATTGGGATCTTTGATGTTTGTAGTTTGACTTGACTTGTAAGCAATTATATATGATAATGGAGGGAAATGGGACAGATTATTAAGAAATCAAAGTTGGGATAAACAAAACACATCATCAACAACAACAAAGAAAATGATTACCTACTACTGCTGCTGATATAACTTGATTACCATATTTACCCATGTATACCCCCAAGCAACTGCAAATTGATCATATCTGCCAGCAAATATCTGCCAATCACTTAATAAATGTTATAATTTATAGAACATACTCAGTGAATTCTGATCTGTCAGTACATTATATACATCACTCCCTCATTATATTGCTGGTTATGGAAGCCAGAGTATACTGCCTTATAGTGAAACAACCTTATAATGAAGTACATGATATAGTAATTCCTAATTGTAATGCTGTTTGTTGAAGCCACAGTATACTACCGGATTGTGAGACTGCCTTATAATGAAGTACATGATACATATAATTTTGCTATCACTTAATGAAATGGGTTCAGTCACCATACCTGCTTTATAACAATAATGATTACAGTGAAAAGGTTTATGGTGAGGAGTGCAGTAATGGCAGATTGGCATCTACTGCAGTTGGTCAAACATTATTTAACAGAAACCATGATTGTACAGTGTTACTTTTCCAGCAAGACCATGTCATATACAAATATAAGTTCAGCTACATGGTGAAACTCATACAATTACAATTTAACTGAAACAATGATAAAACATATAAAAACTGATTTAGATGCTTTTTTGAGTAAAGATTCTCATGCTCTATATATTATGGTAAAACAAATGAATACATGATTCTTTGGACACATTTTAGTAGTATTTATTTTCAGATTCCTCATTTGAGCAACAACCTAAACTTCTATGCTGTTGATATTTTGGGCTAAACACAATTTCACAGTGCAAGATAGGCTACACATGGTGGCCAGTATAACTGGTTGACATGACGGCCAGTATAACTGGTGGAGGAAGAACCCAAGGGAAAATCTGGTAGGAATTATTGACCCATCAGAGTGACAGGCAGCTTTCTCACATACCCATCTTTGCCAATGTCAAGCCTTGAACCCACATGGACAGAGGTGAGATAGCAGTGATCAGTAAAGGTGAACACTTTAGACCACTTGGTCCTCCCCCACCCCCTAAACTTTTATCCAAGGAAGTTGTTGTAGGTATTTAGTAACGGTTTACATCCCCTTTTTGTCATTACACTGTGTATTCTGGCCACATGACTTCAAATGAACATAGCAGAAACTACACATTATACCAACTGATAGGAGTACCTACCAGTAGATTACATTAATGTATTCAAGTAGCAGCATTAAATGGTACCTTGGCATGATAATGGCTTTATATACATAGTACCAACAAAAGATAAAGTTAAGAAAATTAAAATATTTATGAATTGCACACAAACTTTAGGAATGTAAACCCTTCCAAGTAATTGTAAACATGAAGTACAACAGGATAAAATATAAAATGTGCAGATCTTAAAATTCTGTAAAATGTAAATCAAATAAAAGATAAAGTTAAACAATGTAAAATCCTTAAACACTGGTGAAAATTTGTTCTATAAACCACATTCCCTTAAAAGTTCAAATAGAACTCACTATACTAATTACTAATATGCAAAAATATTTAATAAACTAACATTAGAAAACCAATTTTTTGTGAGTTTCTACAATTTTTCAAAACAATGACCAAGCCCAAAACATTTCAAAGCTGTTTAATGAAACAACCCCTTTAATGTACAGGACAGCACATCCACAGATAGTAATACATAATGTAATCAAACCACAGTGGTCACTGGTGTTATGGTTGAGTAATCTCAACTTTCCAACAATTAATTAAATGTCAAGGCAAAAATAAACATGAATGTTTTGGACTTGATCAATTTTTGGTGAAGTTTTGGAAACTAAGAAAACACTGAATTGTTTGTTCCAGTGGCAGTTTATAAAATGTGTTTGACTTCTTGTAATTAAATGATGTAAACTAGGGACTCCCCATCAATTGGAATTACTTGTATAGTTTCTGATGTGCTCATATGAAATTATATGGCTAAGATATATGGTGTAATGACCAAATATAGGGGGCATAACACTTAAAGCTCACTAAATCTTTTGGAACAACAAATTCACAACAAGAGAAACTCAAAAGTTACTGACTGAAATTGGCACAGCTAACCATAATACAAATATCCAATAATATTATTAACAAAGGTTCCAAGTGGGTCACCTGGTCATATGTCTATTTAAGGTTTACTAATTTTCATAATGGTGGCCATATTTGATGATGAGTCAGCAACAGTAGGAAAAACTTGAAAGATGTAAATACCAGGATGCTTTGTGTCAAATTGGTCAAATTCTATTGACAGTTTGAGAAGAAGTTGCAGAAACATTTATCTATTGTTAACAGTGGTCACATTTTATGGTGGATAAGAGTTTTATTTACAAATCAGAAATGTCTTTATGTCAGAATGCTTTCTGTCAAGTTTTACCATAATTCTGTTGAGCATTGCTGGAGAATAAGTATGTTTGGGAGTGGAGTGTGATATGTGACATGCTACCCCACCTCTATGGTACTTTTGGTTATTGTTATCTAGGAGATAAGTGACCATGATGTTATTGCCCAGATCAAGTAAACAATCAAATAAAATATGAAATTAATGGATGAAGTAACAGAGGTCTGAGCAATGAACTAGAATAGAACAACACAAGCACCCATATGTAAAATATAACAATTTAATCAATTACATAAACAAAATGAAATTAAACACAACATTTGATGATACACTTTCTCTTACAAATAGAATTACAAAATTTATGTGAAATGCAATTAATGATTCTGTTGTACCACAATCGAGTGGACAATCACACTCAAATTGCCAGCATGTCACCATAACATGGTTGCTTCTGGTCTTTTCCAAATCACTCTTGGTAACAAGTTAGCATTGCTTTATTTCTTTTCCTTCTCTCTCTCTCTCTCTCTCTCTTCCAGCCTCTTCAGGTCCTCAACTGTAACTTGGTTGCAGTCTTTTCCCACTACATGGTGCACAGGTATGGAGCTATTTTTTCTTTGTGGTTTTCTGAGACTCTCTTCCGTTTTTATTAAGCCAAATTTCTCTTTCCATGTCCCTTAAATTTTCCAAACCTCATCCCTTGGACAATATAATTAATGAGAGAAATTACTTGATAATTTCCAAGGAGTCTCTCAGACTTCCCTTTTGGCAGAAAAATTTGGACTAATTTCATGATGGAGATTACTTGAAACCTTGGATTTCATCTGGAAACATCACCCCACCCCCACTTAGCTTAGCCAACCAGGATTAACCTTCTCTAACTGCCAAAATTTAACACTCCCATCAGAGTCAGAATAATTCTCTCTAGTCTGCCTTTATTAATAACTATTCTGGAGAATATAATTTTATGACACCTATTTCTAATGGCCCAAGATTTCCTAAATTTTGTTTCTGGCTAGTCTCAATTTTGTCATTTCCTGTACTTGACCCTACATTATTATATCTGTCAGACTGTGGAGGATTGGTTATGGTTGGGATGGGGTGCTACCAATATTTTATTTAAACTATTATAGAAGTCAAACCCAGGCTCCATTTTGGTTGGAAGTTAAATTAGTGAAAGATAGATGTAAAGCTCCAAGCTCCCAGTCAGCAATGCCAACAGGTAGATGGTTAAATATGCAAAAATGGTTGAAATTCAATGAATAACAATTTAATAACAATTCAGTGATCAAATGACTCTTATTCCTAATTACACTCCTTCCGCTCGACCCTTCTATAGCCTATTGCATCACCTGATTAGCAGTGTGAGATCGATTTCCACCTGTACTTGTATTCTACTCATCTGTGGTATTCTTCTCTCTCCTATTTCTCCCAATTCCTTCTCCCCTTCCTCCCTGATTTTCTCCAAATTCCTTCTCCTCCTCCTCAACTTCTCTATGCTCCTTCTCCTCCTCCTTCACTTTCTCCTCCAGACTCCTTTTCCTCCTCCTCCACATTCTCTCCACTGACTAGACTTCTGTTGACATCGACTTTTCGGCTAATCTCACTTCCATCCCCACCTCTTGGAGACTTGGGACTCAATTGAACCAGAAGTTCTCTGTCCCCTAAAAAGCTTCCTTTTCAAAGCTTTGTCTTTCCTTAGAATCTATCTCTAAGTTTTACTGCCAAATTACTAGTGGCTCTCTCGGAGTAACCCTATTGCTCAAAAATCTTCCCAGGCAAAACTAACTTTTCGCTTATGAGTTGGAAGGTAACATTTGCGTCGAATTGTAATCATGCCCTGTATCTCAATTTTTGAATGGACATCGCTGTGAACCGATCCAATCAAACTTAGCGGACAATGTCCCTCTCGCTGTCTGTCAAGGTGCCCCGTTCACCCCATGGGCTTCTCTTTGATCCTAAACTAACCTCTTAATATGTAGGTGTGATAATTGCAAGCCTTTGTCAAATGATGCGAGCGGTCGCCTACTCCAACTCAAGTTTCTGGTCTCTGGCGGGTCACAGTAACATTGCGTAAGAGTTTAACACTAGCTCACGGAAACCTTTAGACATCAAATACATGGCCGTGGTAATATTATAGCTTATACATGACTTTATAGCTGGGGCTTAGCGAACGTGACACAGACCATTTTTATCCTTGGAGGTCCTAATTAAAATTCACTCAAGGCTAATAAATCAGCCACACATATGTGATGATATTGATTGGCAGTGTAGGGGCTGGTATAACCTATTCATTAAACCTGCAAAAATCTGCAGCCATTCTTGTCTGCACACATTGATGTACATTTTATATACTTACCTGTATTCCTCATGTCTGTGGAGCTACTGTTGAATGAAGGATTCTTTAGCCCAACCCTCTTTCCTGTGGACCTTTTGAATTTTGCACTAGATATGGCAGTTACCAAACGCTGGAAAGTGTCTAAAGTGTATGGAGATGTGTTAAGGAAAGACTTGCATGCAGCAAAATGGTACATTTTAATAAACAGGTGACATCAGACCCTCATATCATCCATCAGTATCAACACAGATTTGAGGGGTTGATTTATCAAACAAAATTCACTCACGCCCCAAACAGGGTAAAAGATTAACCATTGCAAGCTACCTACTTATTGCAAGCCTAGCCCATATATCAATCTTGATGGTTACGTGTCATGCTGACCATGACAGAATGTACTGTGAAAATATCTATAAAATTTGGCACCATTACAAAGAATATTATATTCTTAATAATGGTGGCCACATTGGTGGATTAGCATAATCTATAAAACACTAAAAAAGGTCTTATCAGAATGCTGTCAAGTTTCACAAATTCTGTTCAGCAATTCTGGATAAAAAGCTGATCCAAGTTTTTCTCTTTTTAGTAATGGCTGCCATATTTGATGGTGGATCAGCAACCATTGTAAAATCTTTAAAGCACACTGTACCAGGATGATGTCTGTCAAATTTAGTAATTTTTTCTTGAGTAATTTGTGAGAAGTCAATTAAATTTTAGTCTATTTTTAGCAGTCATTGCCAGGTGAGCCACAAATCATCCATCAGCATGATAATACAGTAGGCTCTCAGTTATTTGAACTCGTATTATCTGAGGACACAGTATTATCTGAACTATTTGTCTGGTCCTGACTAAATTTGTTCTTTATTTATATCTTATTTACATTTATTGTCCGTACATTGATTATTTGTGTACACCCCCTTAATAATTGAGAACTAGGTTATGTTTATTGTTTGTATTAATAAAATAATTGACTTTTGATAAACTAATTATTACATTCAATTCAACTGATGGCAGTAATTTTAAGAAAAGTAGATCAGATAAAAGAAAGCTGGAAAATTGTGTAAAACATTTGAAAGCCACTTTTGACTATACATGTATTTTTCAAAAAATTTAAAGTAAGTCACTTCGCTTAATACATTGTATCTGAATCACCAAGTCATGGACACTGGAAGAAGTACAAAGTGGAAGATGGTGCCAAAATGTATAGAAACCAAAATACAATGCCATCCTTGAAGTAGAATGCAGTCTGAAAAGCAATGCTGCAATTGCCAAGCAGCACAACATTCCAGTGAACACACTATCAACATGGCTGAAAAAACAAGGAAAATGATTAAAAATGGTATTATTGGATGGCAAAGTTAACATGTGAGGACCAAGAGAATCTGGAATATGACATACCACTTTCCATCTCACTTCTTGCAGTTGATAGTCATGTAATGGACTGTTTCTTTATGACTGACAAACATTTATCGAATTCATGGATGATAAATCAAGCATGAAATCAAAGCCGAAGATGAAAATATCAATTTTACCCAGAACCAGACCAAAGATGCCATGATCGGGAGTGTGACATTCTCTGCTCATACTTGGGTTTGTGAGGAAACACCAGAGCTCCTAGCAGGAAAATTAGTAATGTTGCAATGAAAGACGATTTCAAGAGAAAATGTGCAAATTAAACTGTACTTACAAATCTCTTCAATGTGTTGTTTAAAAATGAGAAAAACATTTAAACATAAGTGAAAATCACATGAAAAACAAACTAATCAAGTGATCCATAGACTCATAAAATCTAAAAAAATTTGATGTTGATCAATTTTCATGCATATTGAAATATGATGACAATGGTTTGTCTTTCTTGTATGACATGCAGATTATTATAACCACGACAATAATAAGTTTGTCTTTCTTGTATGCCATGCTGATTATTATAATCATGACAATGATAAGTTTGTCTTTCTTGTATGCCATGCTGATTATTATAATGATGACAACTATAAGTTGGTAAGCCATGCAGATTATTATAATCATGACAAAGATAACTTTGTTTTTCTTGTATGTTATGCAGATTATTATAATCATAACAACATTTATTTTCACTATTGCTTTTGCCTTTGCATTATGCTGTGGCAATAAATGGCCTCCTATTTACATACTAAGGAAACAGAATACAAGATTAACTGAAATGGTATTTTGTTTTATTTCTGTGGACTGATGTACACTTGCACCTTCATGACCTTTGGTTATTTGAACCCCAGTATTATCCAAAGTTTTCTTCTAGCCACCCCCAGACCTTGGATAATTGAGAGTTTAGTGTATGATTGACGTAAATCTGGTCAGAAATACAGTTTCAAGTGGTAAGAAGCTAAGTGAATTATATGCAAGATCACCTCATCAAGATCTGTAGGTCTCACTCATAATAAAACACATTATATATTTTCCAGATATAAACTTATTCACAAAGTTTACAAAAAAACTATGACCAGAAATAGTCTCTAAACTGTTGAAAAGCTCAGCCAATCAGATGCAAAATCACCTCATTAATATGCATGGATCTTGCTATAATTGTACTCATTCAAGATCTTGATGATATAAGCCTGTTTACCAAGTCTGATAAAACATGGATCAGAAATGCAATCCTTCGAGTGGTAACACTCTCAACCAGTCATATGCAAGGAGTCATTAAAATACATGCATCCTGTGCTTTACTGAATTCATGTGAGCTTTTGACGATGTAAACCTATAGTCACAGTTCAATCACAATCAGATAATATGTCTTCCATGGTGGCAACAAGCACAGCCAAATCTGAGATGCAAGCTTACCTTTATAATATGCTGGAATCTCACTCATTGCTGTACCTGTCAAAGACCTTCATGTTACAAGCCCATATTTAAAGTTCAATTAAAATTAGAAGATTGGAAATATGGTTTCCTGAGTGGTAACATGCCAATCCAATCAGCTTGTCTCATTAATATGCATGCATCTTGCTAATTATCAAAATTTTCCAAGATCTTGATAACATAATAATAATAATAATAATAAATGAGGACTTTGTATAGCGCTTAATCTTTAGAAGCTCTAAGTGCTTTACAACATTTGACAACACTTAAAAAAACATATATAATGATATGATTACAAAAATAAAAACAAACACCACGAAATTAGAAAACAGAAAACATGCTGTAAATATTTAAGGTAAGGAAACATTATTAGGTCTTTAAGTCTGTTCTTGCAGTTGAAATAGGTGAGTTTTAAGAGCGCTCTTGAATGAGATCACTGTGTCTTTGTGTCTAAGTTCAGTGGGCAATTCATTCCACATTGCTGGGCCCTGGTATGCAAAAGAAGGTTGTCCATATGATTTCATTTTCATAGTGGGAATAATGAAAATACGAGTGTCAGAAGAGGAGCGTAAGCACATTATTCCAAATCTGATCAAAACTGGATCAAAAATACAGCCTTCTGAGTTGTAACAAGTTCAGCAAGTCAAATGCAAGATTACCTCATTAATATATGCATATCTCACTCATTATGAAATTCATCCAAAATCTTAATGATATAGGTAAATATTCCAAGTTTGATAAAAACTGGATCAGAAACATAGACTCCAGAGTGGGAACATGGTTGGCCAATCAGGTACAAGTTCACCTCATTAATATGCATGGATCTTGCTCATGAATTAACTCATTATGATGATACAAGCTCATATTCAAAGTTTGATCTAAACTGAATCAGAAATAGCTGATGGTCAATGGATGACTAATCATGGCAACAGGGGCTATACTGTAAGCTCACTTGGCCAAACAGCTAGGTGAGTTGAAAAGAAATGTATGTGTGATTTGGATTTTTAACGTAACTTTAAAAATTTTTCAGTCATATTGCTATGATGTCTGCGGTGTGGCAGTTTAGAGTGATGTCTAGCACTGGTGCATCATGCCACAGACATGTAGCATGATGTCCCACCCAGTCACATTATCCTGACACCAGGCCAACCAGTCCTAACACTAACCTCTTAATGCTGACTGCCAAGAGAGGCAACTGTTAGTACCATTTTTGTAAGTCTTTGGTATGACTTGGCCAGGATTGAACCCATGACCTCCCACATCTGAGGCGGACACTCTAACCACTAGGCCACTGGAGTGGTCTGTTGAAAGGAAATGATTCTAGACTAATTACCAGAACTATAAAATGTAAACTGTTGTTTTGTGCCACTCTAAACCCATACTACCAGAGTTGATCTGCATGGTTATAGCTTATAATATGGCAAATTGTAGATAACGGTTATAAAAATTCCACTTTTGATAATGATTATTATCTCTTGTAATACATAGTTTAAACATGATATTTTGTAGTCATCATCGTGTAAAGACAGATATACAGATAGATATGATTTCACCAAGCACATTTTCTATCTTAAGACAATAAGATTCATAAGATTTTCTTTGTTTGAAAGTTCTTACTTAACTTTCTCAATGTTTCACGTTAGATCTGTCCTGAAAAAAGAATGATAAAATCTAATACACTTACTTGCTCAATACCACTGCTTCTCTAATAAGTTTATTTGCTATCAAAACTCATTGAAAATGCAGCCAAGAAAACCCACAAACAAACTTCAGATTTAAATCTTTCTTGTTCTATTCAAACAAAGAGATTTAAATCATTCTTGTTCTGTTCAAACAAAGAAAACCCCCCAAATGTAATCTTTATATCCTGCTTGGGACAAGATAAGAGGGTTGTAAGTGTCACATTCAACCAAAGGAATAGTGATATGACCTAAATGTTTTCAGTGACTTTTTAAGATGCTGATAAAAGGAATTAAGTTTACAAACTATCTTCAAACTTCAAAATTTATGACAAGTAAATTATTCTTCTATCAACAGGAAAGAGGAAAAAGTAACAATAACTAAACTGAAGCCCAATGTGCTTAAAATGTGACTTCTGTCAACAGGAAACAGGAAATAGTAACATTAATAACTAAGCTGAAACCCAATGTGTTATAATGTGACTCTTCAGAAGACAAATGTTAGGTGGGAAGGGTAAAATATTGTCTCTGTTGCTAAAATAAAAAGGAAACAAATGAGAGTTTACAGTACATTTCTCAAGATCTAAATTCCAATATTGTTAGGCCAGCTGCTGTTCTGTACCTATGGGATGGAAATAAATGTGTCTTATGTCTCACCTGTGGCTCCAAGCAGCTGTAGCATGTGCAGCGGCCACATCCCGGAAAACGGCCTCGACTGGCCGGCTAAACCAGGCTGAGGGTAGCCGACGGGTCTTAAACCCTCGGTGAGTTAGGCTTTGTCTACCTAGCATGTGAAGACTGGATTCGGCAGCCTGCGCGGAGGAACCATTAGCTGGTCAACGGGCAGAAAGGCGATTCCCAGCAAAGCGCCGTGGAGCGCTAAGAGCATGACGAGACACATAGGACGTCCTGGTCATCCACTGCACTCAACTCAATCTCCGGCCGTCTCGACTTTGTCATGCTGCTGGACTCAGATGGTTTTGGGTGAGATAGTGAGGTCGACGAACTGTGCAACTCTTCCTCACTTAAAACAAAGTCACCGCGCAAGTCACCCTTGTCATCCACCCATCCCATTTCATCACCCACCAAAGTCCTGTGGTGACAGACAAGCGACGAAGCAGCAGGTGTGGGTACACTGGCAGCTGTAGCCGCAAACCTGCACACAAGTGGCTCAGGCCATTAGGGTTGTTCACCACTGACACGGAGCAGCAGTGGAGTCCGGCAGCCCCCTGAGCGACTGAGCAGCCCTTTTCTGGAATGCACTGCTCACCTCCTTGGCATGAGGAAGGGGCTAGAAAAGGTGCCCTAAACATTGCCTGCTCTAAACCTCCCTAGCCAGCTTACCACTGCTGGTGGGGACCCTACTCCAGCGGTCGAAACACAAAGAAGAAAATGAGGATTGTTCCTCTCTCTCTTGGCGCATGGAATGTGTGCACCTTACTGGACAGAGATGATGCGGAAAGACCCCAGAGGAGAACTGCCCTAATAGGAAAGGAACTCGCCAGATACAACGTGGACATTGCTGCCTTGAGTGAGACCCGGCTTGCAGGAGAAGGTGAACTCTGTGAAAGGGGCTCTGGATACACGTTCTATTGGAGCGGCCGAGGAAGTGAAGAGCGCCGTGAGGCTGGTGTCGGCTTTGCAGTGAAGACAGCACTGATTGGCAAATTGGCTGGACCTCCCAAGGGAGTAAACGACAGACTCATGACCATGAAACTCCCCCTCTTGTTTGGAAGAAAGCACCTTACCATCATCAGTTGCTACGCTCCAACCATGACAAACCTGGATGAAGTGAAGGCCAAGTTCTATGAGGATCTTCACTCTGTCATTGCTGACGTTCCAATGGCAGATAAGCTCGTCATTCTTGGTGACTTCAATGCAAGAGTAGGCTGTGATCACGTTGCCTGGGATGGAGTGCTAGGAAAGCACGGAGTGGGTCACTGTAACAGCAACGGCCTCCTTTTGCTCCAGACTTGCGCCGAGCATGAACTGCTGATCACCAATACAGTCTTCCGCCTCCCTACCCATAACCGGACTTCATGGATGCACCCTCGCTCTAAGCACTGGCATCTCATCGACTACGTCATTGTCAGGAAGAGGGACAGGCAGGATGTGCATGTGACCAAGTCCTTGTGCGGCACCGACTGCTGGACAGACCACCGCCTCATCATCACCAAGCTTAACATCCGCATTCAGCCCAAAAGACGCCCACAGGGAAAGAAGGCTCCTAAACGACTAAACATCACCAAGATGAAATGCACCAGTACCAAACAGTCTCTTGTGGATGCCCTGGAAGAGCGTCTGAAATCCACCCATCTGGACAATCAGAATGTGGAAACCGACTGGGCGGCATTCAGAGAGACGGTCTACAGCACAGCCTCGGAAATCCTAGGACCCTCAAAGCAGAAAGCACCAAGACTGGTTTGATGAGAACTGCGACGAGGTCAAGCAGTTGCTGGACGAAAAACACCGCCTCCATCAAACCTACCTCAACAACCCCAAGTCCACCTCCAGGAAAGATGCGTACAACAATATACGCAGAACTGTACAGCAGAAACTCCGCCAGATGCGAGATACATGGCTGAGCAACAAAGCTGATGAGATCCAGTGCTATGCAGACAGCCATGACATGAAGAACTTCTGCAACGCCCTGAAAGAAGTGTATGGACCTACATCCTCTGGATCATCCCCCATTCTCAGCGCAGACGGGAACACACTAATTACTGACAAAGAGAAGATTCTTGAATGTTGGGCTGAACACTTTGACAGCGTCCTGAATCGCCCCTCATCCATCAACGATGATGCCATCAGTGGTCTCCCTCAATTACCCATCAACGAAGCACTGGATGAGCCTCCAACCTTGCTTGAGACACAGAAAGCGATACGTCTGCTCTCCAGTGGCAAAGCCCCTGGTTCAGACTCCATCCCAGCTGAAGTCTACAAGGAAGGGGGTACAGCCCTGATAGAAAGGCTCCACCAACTGTTTTTACTGATGTGGCAGCAAGAGACGATCCCCCAGGAATTCAAAGACGCTTCCATAATCCACCTGTATAAACGCAAAGGGAACCGCCAGGCCTGCGACAACCACCGGGGTATATCCTTGCTCTCAATCGCAGGAAAGATACTCACCAGAATCCTACTGAACTGCCTCACTACACATCTTGACCAGGGACTCCTACCAGAAAGCCAGTGTGGATTCCGGAAAAAGCGTGGGACCATCGACATGGTGTTTGCTGCGAGGCAGCTACAAGAGAAATGTCAGGAGCAAAACGCAGACCTTTTCTCCATCTTTGTCAACTTGACAAAGGCCTTTGATACTGTCAGCAGAGAAGGCTTGTGGAAAGTAATGGCCAAATACGGATGCCCGGGAAAATTTATATCCATGGTGCAGCATTTCCACGATGGCATGCAGGCATGAGTCCAGGACAATGGACAGACATCTGAACCATTCCCAGTAACCAATGGCGTCAAGCAGGGTTGTGTTCTGGCACCGACACTATTCAGTCTATTGTTCTCCGCCATGCTGACTAATGCTTTCAGAGACGGAGATGTTGGAGTCGGCATCAGGTACCATACAGATGGAAAACTGTTCAACCCCAGGAGGCTTCATGCGAAAACCAAGGTTATGACAGACACCATCAGGGATTTCCTATTTGCTGATGACTGCACCCTCAAGGCTGGCTCAGAAGCCGACCTGCAATGCAGCGTTGACAAGTTCTCCAGCTCCTGCACAAGCTTCGGTCTCACCATCAGTACCAAGAAGACTGAAGTCCTGCATCAGCCTGCCCATGGAAAGCCCTATGTTAAGCCCAACATCACCGTCAACAGCCAAAAACTCAACGTAGTGAACCGCTTCACCTACCTTGGCAGCACACTGTCACAGAGCGTAACTATTGACGATGAGGTGAACCTCCGCATTGCCAGAGCCAGCGCATCTTTCAGCAGACTGTATACCAACGTCTGGAATAGAAGAGGCATCAGCATCCAGACCAAACTAAAGGTCTACAGGGCAGTTGTGCTCCCCACACTACTTTACGCATGCGAAATGTGGACGGTGTACCAACGCCATGCCAGGAAGCTAAACCACTTTCATACAACAAGTCTCAGGAAAATCTAGAACATCAAGTGGCAGGACAAAGTTCCAGATACTGAGGTACTCACCCAAGCTGATCTCCCCAGCATCCACACCATCCTGATGCAGTCTCAGCTACGCTGGGCGGGACACGTTGTACGCATGCCAGACCACCGGCTGCCTAAGAGACTCTTCTATGGCGAGCTACAGCAAGAACAGCGATCCCATGGAGGTCAGAAGAAATGCTTCAAAGACAATCTGAAAGCTGCATTGAAAGCATTCAACATAAAACCTGATTTCTGGGAGCAAGCAGCCAACGATCGAGTCACATGGCGTTCGTCCGTGCACAAAGGCTCCAAGTTGTGTGAATCTAGCAGGACATCAGCAGCGGAGCTGAAGAGGCAAGCCAGAAAAGTGCGTGCCATAAACCCTCCTGGAGATGTCTCACTCATCCCTTGTCCTTTATGCAAACGAACCTTCCATGCAAGGATTGGCCTTATCAGCCACCTGCGCACACACAGAACAGAACCAGCCCCTACAACCCTCGAATGACTAGAGTGGTCCTCGTCGACTCGACGGACGAACGAAGAAGAAGATATATGGTGGTATCAACGATTCTAAGTACTGTATATACTTGCTTACAAGTTGGGCTGAACTGCAAACTATACAGACCCATATCTACCATCACATAATGCAGCAGCAGATCCGGGTCTATTTAGAAGTAATTAGCAAAACTAACAACACAGACCTGGACTTTACAAATCCACTTGCAGGTACTAATTATAGGACTCACGGTACTAATTCAGTTCCCACAGTAAACCTATGCAAACACCATGATATAACCTTGAATTTCTGAAAGCTCATGATCAAACCTATATATATATGTATGTACGTATGTATGTATGTATGTATCAGTATAGATGAAACAAAGATATGAGCTGCAGCATTTTCTGGGCCTGCATGTGTTTGAAACATGTGCTTTCAATTCCGCACCAAAGAGTCAGGTGCTAATTTCAGTAATGAGTGTTCCAAATGTAAGACTGTTAAAGGACTGAAATTCCATCAATAAAATGTCTCTATTTTTTTCACTTACAACAAGGATAAAATCTCGAAAGATTCTTTTTCCTGGAAAAGAACTTACATCATCAACCAATCCTGGCCAGCCAAACCCATATATACTCTATTTTATGTTCACCCATTTCCAGATTGGATAGTGATTATAATAAAAGTCACACAGGTCATGTATGGGCATTGTCTCATCTTGCATTAAATATAAATTATTGTTTTAAAATTTAATACTAATTTTCTTTAAGCAAAGTCCATTCAAGCCTGATTACTGAATGCTCTTCACCTTAACTGTCATAATAAAAAAAAAAAATCCAGATGAAAATTATCAATTGCTATGGACTTTTGCTATGATGGCCATGAACTAAACTGGGTCAAGAAAAGAGCACCTCAAGTCTAATTGTCACAATATAGGGTAGTACAAATTGTTTATCAATGTGTAGTTCTAATTGTGTCATTACAGCGGTGACATTCAATCTGAATTGTGCTGGATCACACCTTTAGGTTGATCTTATCCAAGAATGTCCATGTACTTTAACACTGACTTTGCCTCAAGTACTTTTCATGGTGTGTAAATAATGACCTTCCAAAGGAATACGGATGTATAAGGATTCAAATAAGTTCAATAATTGCAATTTAAAGGTATGTACAAACTCTAAACAATGTCACTCAATTCTGAAATAGTCAGTGTTTAATGCCTACACAACTTTTACTATAACGGTTCACTCTGCAGGAGCTTAATTATTATTAGGTGAGAGCTGATTATGCTATCAACCAATTAGTGATGGAGAAATACATTAATTTTCCCTGTACTATGTTAATTGTTTATGGAAAGAGATAAACTCCACTTTAGACAGCAGTGTTGTACTGAATGCAAAGTTATGACCAGAGTCCAATTAACAGTGAAATGTCTGCTGTTAATTTTGACACGGTTTCTGATGTGTAAGGAGGGGAAAGTGTATTCACTTCTGGAAGTTAGAAACAACAGAAATTTACTCTACATTTATTTTATTTATAAGGAAAATAGCTTCTATTTCAGATACAAGGAATTCCATGCCTGAGAGTGAAGACCAGAGGGAAAGAGTGTTGCTGCGCTAATCAACTCAACCGATTAGCTGTATTGAGTCAGGAGAGTGACTTGCAACCAGTTATCAGGTTATGCAGATATACCTGACAAGTAAATTTTGAAATGCTCACTTGATTTCATGATCAAATTTGCTCTATCTGTGTAACAGACCTGCTAATTGCATTTTGGAACTGAGAGTTAATTTATTGTTCTAGTAAAGGTGTATTGTACAATTGATCTTGTACAATTTTATTTTGTTTATCCAATTAAATTGTTATATTCTGTATAAGGGGGTGTGTGTCATGTTGCTCTATTCTGAATCTCTGCTCATATATCTATTGATTCCATCCACTAATTTCATATTTTTAATATTCGCTCAATCCAGGCTATAACACCATGGTTGATCATCCTCTGACATCAATAACACCATCAAAGGTAATAATCCACCACATACATCATACTTTGTCACATTGCTTGATCAATAAATGGTTACAAGTTCCTTATTTCAGCAGTTGAATGCATTTCTTAAAATTAGGAAATAACAAAGCTTTCATATATAGAGATATGTTCAATAGAAAGGAATGAATATTTGATTTGGTACCTGCCTATCATGAAGTGTGCTATCAATGATGATACATGTGTAATGCCATATTCATGTTTTCTATATGTAAACTGAATTTGCTATATTCTTTGTAATTTAAGTGTTTGTTAACTGTCCATGTATTTTCCTTATCTTTGCTTATCCGTCCATCCTTTGTATGTTCTCTCTTCTTTCTGAATGACAGTAATATATTTCTAGGATGGATCACTGTGAAATTTCCTGCTCTGAACCCAAGCACGTGTGACATTATAGGACTGCAACTCCAAACCTAGCACAGGCAGTATTTGAACTATGAATGTACCGGGAATGCTGGCTCCAAACAAAGATTGTTTATATGTCTGTTCGGATTTCAAGGTGACTAGGTAATAATTGTTCGTAACTTGTATGATTTCTTTTACAGGTATTTTTGGAAATAAATGGCACTTATCTCTAATGATTAGCCACCTGGAAATATAGCACCCACAAGCAGTGTTTATCATCTATTGTTTACTTGATTATTACAGGAGACCAATTCATTCTTACTATTTGGCAAATAATGAAATGGATACGGTAATAATAAATGTTCTCAAATCATTTTCAAAAGTCAAATTGTCACATATTGTTTAATTTTGCCCATTTCAAGGTGAAAAGTGAATTACATGAAAGTGGAAGCAGACACGCAAGTGGAGGTACCCCCAGAAATAAGCAAAGAGTGAATTAATTGACATTGGAATATCTGAGTAACTCTGTTTTACCCTGTTTTCTTATTGGACAGATTCTTAAAGCTGCATCATTAATTGAAAGCAGATCAAGAAAAATGTTATAAATATTAAACATTAAACTTAAGTGATCGCAGTTCTGTTCTTGGTTTTTTGAATTAAGGTCTTTTTACCTAAATCTCTCTCACATAAACTCTAGCCATCTCCAAAACCATTATCCACCTATCCATTTATCTGTTTGTATACATGTATATGACTATTTTTGTTCTTCTATCTGTATCTGCATTCTAATCCTTCCTTTTTTCCTCATATACATATCTACATGTACTATTTAGCATACCTTTTTTATAACTTTAATTATTAACACTTGATTTTAAGGTGCAATAATGATAAAATGTAAACAAAACTTAGTTATGTAAAATAAATATAACCTGACTTGCTTAAAACATTCTGTATTTTATTTTACCATATTTTTTCACTTTGTCATAGTTTTTAGCAAGTTCAAATTCCCCAATGGGCAAACTCAATTTTCCAGTCAGCTTTCCTGCTTTAAGAAAATTTGCTGGGCCCAAGTAGACACTGAGGTACTGACACATTATGCAATGGCATATCAGGGTCTGTTGTTTGCAGTTGGCGCTGACTTTTAAGCAAGTATATATGGTAATATTAAGCCAGTATCTTGCTACCATAATGGCTCAATTTGTTTATCAACATTTCATCTGATTACAGCATGTCAACAATTTAGATATGTGGTTTACACCTGTTTCAATGACTTGTTTATCCAAGTTAGTTTACACAGACCACACAGACTGGGATCATTACTACAAGTCAAAATGAGTTTATTAATTTCAAGTTGGGTGGGGGTGGGGTTTGCTAGCCAATACAAAAATATCCTGCTCCATCCTTACTGATGAGAAAACTTGCATTTAAGCACATGTACAGTGTCTTCAAAAATAATTTAGACTAAGTTAACAAAAGTAAATTAATGAAAATTTCCAAAGTGCACAGAAATTATAGCAGAAACATCCTTTGCAGCTTTAATTCAAGAATATTTAAAAAAAGGAAATATATGGAGGCTGAAATCTTCCTTAGGATGATCATTTGTCGCATAACAGCTTGTGACCTTCAATAATCACTTGATCTAAACAATCATTTCAAATTCATGTGCCTGTTTTGGTCATTACACCATATTTAATAGCAAGGAGAAGACACAATTTTGTTTAGTTTCCAGAACTTCACCAAAAATGAACAAAGTCTTGAACATTCCCTAAAACTTGCTGTTGTAATGTTCAGTTAATCTACCCCTACACCAGTGACTACTATGGTTTGAATACATAACCACTATAGTGTAAAGACACATGTCTGTGTGCTATAGGGGTTCTTCGAAAATAACACTGTAATGCTTTGGGCTTGGTCATATTCTGGCAAAAGTTTTAGAAACTTCTCATCTGAAACAAGACTGCCAACTTTTCAGGCCATAATGGAATGTTTTTTTTAGGTCCCAAGCAAGGACGGTGTGGGTTGGGGTCAGTGAATGCGACAGAATAAGGGGACAGTTAAGAACAAGTTATCTATAAATGAAAGGCTATAGACAATGAGACGTTTTAGTTGGTTACACAACTGAAATTTGTCTTGTCTATTTTAAAGGCATTTCATAAAATAAAATAATGATAGCTATAAACATTTTGATATTTTAGCTATTGGTTGTATTACTTTATACCTGTGCCATCAATTTTCATAGTAATGTCAAACCGTAGAAAAAATTATATTTTTTATTTATAATTTTGTGCTCCACCATTTAAATTTCTTTTACATTAGGTTTTCATCTCCATTACGTTATTTTACTGTTTAGGCAGACTTAAGTAGAATGGCCATTACATTGTTAAAGGCAACAACACTGTCACTGTCGAGTCAAAACCGACTTTCAAATTTGGTTGTAGGGGCCTACTTAAGTGATGGATTCTGTCTGAAGTGTACATTTGAAAGAAAAATTGTATTATTTGAGAAATAAATTGTTTATGGTCATTCCTTTGTTTCATTTCAGCAAAATTTTCTATATCGAGCAAGCTGTTGCAAATGTGGTGATTCAAAAGCAGCAGGCCAATGTTTGGAATCGTTTCACAAATTGTCATTTTTAAATTTAAAGTGTACTGGGATATTTATAACTTAATAGACGGCCATTTACATGTATATATTCTAACAAACTGATGACTTGTATTTATATAAAGACAAAATTTCTTGTCAAGTGGGGTAGAGGTGAGGTGGGAGCATCTTTTTTAAATCCCAAATTGATTAAATTTGTTTTTATCTTGTGTATTGGTATAGTACATAAATGACTTGCATTCCACTCACAAGTGAATCATACTTCATTCACAAGCAAAATGCCTAATTTGCATATAAAATCCTAATAATTCACCTATAAGTGACAAGTGCATCAAGTGAATATCTATCCTCCACAACAACTTGGCATACCCAGGTCTTAATGAGCTCATAGGAAAGGGCAAATTTTCTCGGCCTTGTATCACCACAGACCTCCTATTTAATTTCTCGGTCAGTATCCGTCTGCCTTGTATCACCACAGACCTCCTATTTAATTTCTCGGTCAGTATCCGTCTGCCTTGTATCACCACAGACCTCCTATTTAATTTCTCGGTCAGTATCCGTCAGAGCTTGATCCATATGTTCAATTGATAGCACAATGTAGCTCAGATGTAAAACTTTTGTCTCCATTCCTTTTGAAACAGAATGGAACTTCATTATTCTTAAATGACAACGTGATACCAGTTACAGTTTTGTACTGATACTAATTATTTAGGATATTTAGTAGCAAGTGTTTTCAGGGACATATTCCCCTCAAAGCTCATTATGCCCAGAATTTCTGCAAATGTAACTTTATTTCAGCTCTATCCAATTTTAGTCTCAGCTGTATTGTGTTATTTGAGGTCACAACAAAGTCTGTCCAGCATACTTATACGGCTGGTTAGAGCTTTAGAGATGGACACCCTTTAACTTTCTAAATTTCAACAGGTATTATTGTTTTAATTTAAAAAAGAACTTCAAATGAAGCTCCCTTTCTGCTATTTTCCCTGTTTCCCAAGCTTTCCTGTGCTTAGAGATTCCAGGCAAGTACTTCCCTCCCTTCAGGTATTTAGGGCAGGTTTCCTTTCCTTTCTTCTCTACACAAGTTGCAATCCTTAGTGACCTTGGCACCTAATGTTCTTTTAGTTTTTATTCTTATTTTAAGATGTTGTGTTCTATATTTTGTTCTTTTTTGAGCAGGCTATCATGGGTAGAATTTTCCCCAAGTTGTATTTATTTGCAATTTATTTACATATTATGAGTGTATGGATGCTTTTTAACTCGTATCTTACCCATTTCCAATTTTTGTATACCTTTTGTTGTATATTATTTTCATTGTATAGTTTTTCCTTTTTTGTATTTCATTTTGGTCGCAATTTTTGTAAGTGGTTAATATTTCTATTCTGATGAGTTAGTAAGGTCTAGACTCTGATAATCTAGTTTATAATAATAGTCTTGTATATCGGATACCACTTTCTTCAGCTGATTTTTATCTCTTGTTTTGTTGCCTTGCCTGGTTTTCTTTATTTGTGACATTAACATTCCCTGTTACCAATTCTTGTGAGAAGTGCAATTCAGGACCAGTAAATTTTGTTTTCCAGTTTGCAATTTTCCTGCTTATCCATCTTTCTTCTGCTTGTTTTTCTTAGTTTTCCATCCACACTGTTTCTCTTTGTATCCTAGTTGTATTTATTTTTTCTTTTGGTAATGCTTCTTCCTGGGGTTTGATGCTTTTGAAAAAATTGTTAGTTCACTCTTATGTATCTCTATTTTGTTTTCTTTTGCTTGTAGTTTGTGATGGCGATGTTGATTTTGAGTTGCTTTTACTTGGAATAGTTTTTTTCCCTCATGATTCCTCAGCTTGGTTTTTTCCAATCATTTATATATTTTCTTCATTTGTGTATTCCCCTCTATGGATGCTTTTTCTCTCCCCTTGGTCCTTTTATGCACTTTGTTGATTACTTAAATTCCTTTCTCTTTCTCAGTGGATGTGCACTGTTTGGTGCCTGACCTGTTTTGCCACAGCCATTGCATTTTTTGTGAAAGATGCATTCCTGATACCATGTTTTTACCAGGATAAGCCATGCATATAGAAGAAAGTCTTAAGTTTCTTTGCTTGTTCCTTCTCTTTCTCAATGATGCATGTCCTGTCTTTATTTCATAACCCATTTATGTTGCCATTTCTTGAGCCACAAACTTTTAAGCCACGTTTTTGTTTGAATCTCACTACTGGGGTCTGCACCGGAATTTCTATTGATATTCCTGCAATACAGGTATGGGTAACTTCCTCCTGGAATCTGACTGTAAAACTGATTTTTAAAGCTACAACCTGTGATGTAAATTAATGGATAAAACCAATAAATTTGCTGGATGTGACCTACTGGCTGTATTTTGCCCACTCCTGCTGTAATATGTACTTTTTCCAGTTTTTGTGCTATTTTCCATCTTATTGGTCTCTGTTTTATCTTTAATTCATATGGGCCTAAATGGTAGAAGTGCCTTCTCTCACTTGGGGTGTATTATGTATTATAGTCCATTCTTACCTCAAGTGGTGTTGTTGAAATGTCAATCCCCCATGTTACTGCATGGTGTTGGACTACAAGTGCTCTGCCCTTCTCCATCTCTGCCAAGTAATTTTCAAGACTTGGCATTTTCAAAAAGATTTTGTAAACATAAAATATTAACTTAATACAAAGTTATGTTCAGGCATTTCGGTTCTATAATACTAATAATTATATCTGATATAGTCTAAAATTTGTCATCAGCACATATACTTTTGTCTGAGCAAGACCAATTTGTACTTATGTAAGTTTCATGATTTATACTCATGTATGGTTCATGATATACATTCCAGTGATTCTTTTTCCAGGTATTTTGTAGAAATCACAAGTACAAAGTATATATTGCATAAAGTAAATTTATTTTTCTTGTTTGGTTCTTTGTTTGCATACATACTGCTTGACTTGCAGCATGCATTGGAAGGAATGTACTACTGGCAAAACAATTTGATTCAAATTGCTGTATTATGGAGGACTAAACAAACCAATAAATGCATCTCTGTGCATTGTGATAACTTTGCTACTATGTGTATTATTAATGGTGGATGTATTGATATATTTTGTTACTTATTGTCACACCTCACTGCAACTAAACTGTTTACTATCAAGCTATACATGGCAAGACCTGTGTGTGCTGGTCATTGGAACCCTTTTCTGAAGACTGACAGACTACTGTGGATAATTTGTGGGATAAAAATGAAGAACAGTTTGATTATGAACTCCATATTACCTATTACATAAAAATGATGTGGCAGATGTTACATGCTGTAGCAGGGAGTATAATTTTTTTCCACCTGCAGTGGATTTATCCCTGCAGTGCATGTGTCTAATGGCACATTTCCTTTTATTGCAATGCTATGAGTTTACAGTTCAATCTTTGCAAAGCATTAATCTTTTTAATTATCTATGGATTACAGATGTGACTATTACAATATCAGATCCATTTCCACACTTAATTGTCCACAATACACTGTAATACTGGAATCAACCTAGCATTGATTGGGAATCATCGTTATATTTTGATTTATGCAGATTCTAGCCAATGAATAACACCCCCATCCTGAGTCATTTTTTTTTTCTTCATGTAGTGACTGGTGGGAGACAGCAAGATACACTTGCACTTTTTGTGTTTATTTTCTTACAAGTCTTCTATTAAACATTCTTTATTACAGGTCTATATTTTGTTGTTTACAAATTGTGATTTACAATCATTCTGAAAAATTATGTTGATAATTTTCAAGACAAAAATTTCTCTTTTAGACATAAGCAGTTTATGCCATCACTGAACATATATACAACAACTTTTTTACAAAATGATGTTCTTTTCTTTCTTTGTTTTGGGGGTGGTGACATGTGTCAGTATGTTTACCAAATTTCATGACAATCCAATGAAACATGGGGGACAAGTTACATTCACATGTATGGATTGACCAATGGATGAACACAAGGGAAACCCAAATATATCTTACATGTATTTCTTGAAAATAACACTGCAAGACAAAGGTAACACATGTACACAAAAAAATGACAAAAGATTTCTTCTCTACACCTTTCCAGATGAGTAGTGAGTGGGCAGATATGTGGACAAAAGTGTTGAAAAAAAGTGCTGATACGCATTAGGTACCTATTTCCATGGTAGATTAACTCTGAAACCTGTCTCAACTGACACTGTGGCTCTGGGTGGCCAAGTGCTCCAAAGTGCTTGCCTTTATCAACTACCAACTCCTCATTTCTGTCCATGTTGGTTCTAGTCTTGGGCTCAGCCAATGTGGGTATATGAGAAAACTTGCCAGTAGCTTCCGGTGAGTCATTGATTCTTACCTCTATGTTCCCAAGTTCTTCCTCTACCAGTTATCTTGTGCTGAAAAACTGCATTAAACTCAAAAAACAACATCAACTTATATCTCCATATAAAGGACATAAGCTTATAAAGGAAAACTTTGAAGGACGCAGTTTGGGATTTCAGTGTATTAAATTTTGTCCTTTATACCAGTGGTTCCCAACCTTTATTTGCTGTGACCCAAAAAATTGATTGGCCACCAACAGGACCCCCTGACCCTAGGCTACTTTTCAGCGTTAAAAAGTAAACAATTTTTATTCTGATGAACCTTCATGACCCTAATGAGGATCCCCTGTGACTTTGATTTGAGTTATGACCAGAGTTTGGTAACCACCGCTTTATACCAAAGACAACTATCTGCAATTGACAAAATTTGGTGGTACACTGCATGCAATTTTGATGAAGATCTGTAAAGAAGACTAAAGAGGCTACTGTCCTCTGGTGCCTGAGATCCAAGGTTTGAATACTGATATGGGGATGTTAAATGGCATTTCTGCGTGCAGGAAGAGTCACATCCTATGCAGGTGAAAGAGCCCTACTACTGTATTTGAAAAAGAGTAGGTGTCTCTGTTGTCACCCACTCCCCTGAGTGTGCTCAAGCACTCCTGCTCATAATGCTCAATATGTGTGCGTGTGTGTCAGCAAATGGAAGAAAGAAAAGTTCTTTTTTGTGGACAAGTGTCTTTATGAGAGTCTGAATATGAAGTGGAATCAGAATCATGGTCAACAATACTGTCTTTCATTAGATATTTTAAGACCAGTTTTGTTGTATATGTAATGGTAACATCACAAAAATCAAGGATACATAATAAAATAAGTGAAATTCACAACTTGCCTGTCTACTTATCATTGTAGTTTTGCCTTGGAAGGACACTAGAACATAGTAATCATGCTTAGTGATTCATTATATATTATTTAATTGGAAAAGAAATATTAGACACAACTTTAAATCAAAAGAAACACTAGCCAAAATCAAATTCTAAAATTCATTGCATACTTTCTACAGTGTACATGCTAATGAAAACAGATGATTGCTTTACAATGTTTGATTCACATCTTTTTTTTTCTTTCAAAATTTTGATGTGTACATTTACTTTTCCTCAATAAAGCCAAGATTTCTCTATAATTACTGTGTCAAATGATCTACACAAAAAACATATTAGTCTTAACTTATTTCTTTCAATATTAACTGTCAGATCACAGATGAAGATTGTGATGACATATTTTTCACACTCTGCCTCATGAATCAGCAGCAAAAGTTTCTAATATAGCATTCACCAGCCAAATAGGTGACCCCGATATATTTAGTGGAGAAAAACCTAATTCTCTATAAATATTCAAAAGACGGTACTGATAATAGACAAGAAATGTGTCTGGAGGAAATGGATGTTCCTGCCACTATGGTGCACCAAGAATGTCAAATTCTTAGTCGGCAAGAAACACAGAATTTTGTAGAGATCAAATTTGGTTTCAAATCTGGTTTCCTTAAAACATTATTATGTACTAGTGGCATTAGTGGTGAAAGGATACACTTCTAAGTCAAATAGGGGCTGTAACGTTGTCAAATTTTGATACAAATTAGTAAAACATGAGCAAAGTCATCTCAAAATAAATGCTAATATCAAATTTGGTTTCAATCCACGACATACTTGAAAAGTCATTAAGTGGAAAAAAGAACATAAGATGCAAAGGCCAAATTGTCAAGTCATAAATGTGTCATACCTCTGTGATAACTGGATATAAATGGATCAAAATTACACCAGATATCAACAGTTGATAAGCAGAAAGGCAGTTTATGATGCAATGTTAAATTTCACTAAGGGGCAATAAATTACTCCAATTGTGATGGAAATTTGTGAAAACTGAATTTGACTGGACATAAATCCAATATAACAAATCTGGTTCAATCTATAAAGTCCCTTAGAAGTTATTTACCTGAAATGAAAATTGTGCCAGACATGACAGGAGAGCATAGACAGATGGACATGGGTAACTTTATATGGCCCTCCATGGAATCAGGCGAGGGAATTAAAAAAAAAAGCCCCTTCAAGGGACTGATGTTATACTGACTGACAATAATTTTCAGGAATCCAATGGAAGATCATTTCTTCTTTTTTACCTGCTGAGTGTTGAAACAATCTATAATATTCTTGAGTGATAAGATTTTCAAATTATCCATTGTGGCAGTCTTATTAGGTGTACGATTGACACCAATTTCATTAAGGGCAAACTAGATTTCATCCGAAGACTTCTGGTGAAAACCCTATGTTGATATGACCATTCATTCAGGAGATTTAGTTACAAGACTTTTAATATGTTCATTGTGGCATATTTGAGGTCAGTTTATTTTGACATCAGGACCAACTAGACATCATATTTAATCTTATGTGAGACCCCCATTTCAATATAACTTTCCATTTAGGAGTAGCAATAACAAGATTTCAAGATGGCTGCCATGGTGGCCATACTTGATCTTGGATTGGCACCATTTTCATATAATAACAACTATGACATCATAATAAAGTTTCTGGCAAAACTCAATCTTGATATGACTTGCCATCTAGTACAACCAGTGACAAGATTTTCAAGATGACCACTGTTATATTTGATACTAGATTGGCACAATTTTTATTTGAGACCACCCAGACACAATAAGTCTTCATGTCAAAATGCCATGGTGATATGACTTTCCATCGAAGAGAGACAGCAATAACAATAGTTTTAAGAAGGCTGCTGTGGTGGACACACTGGATGTTAAATTGGCACCATTTTCTTTTAGGACCAACTAGACATACACAAAGTCTCTAGTGAAAACCCAGCTGATATGACTATTCCTTTAGGTGGAATAGCAATAACAAGATGGCACCATTCTCATTTGGGACCAAGAGGACATCACTAAAAGTCTTTTACTGAAACACCATGTTGATAAGACCATCTATTATAGAGAAGCAATGATATCATAGAAAGTCTTTAAGCAAACCCCTATGCTGATGTATCCATCCATTCAGGAGTAGTGATAGAAAGATTTTCAAGCTGGCCACTACAGTGGTCATATTTTATGTCCAAGTGGAACCATTTTCATTTAGGACTAAGTAGACATCATAATACGGCTTCTGGTGAAAATATGATGTAGATACAGCTTTCTTTTCAGGAATAGCAATTAAAAGATTTTCAAGATGGCTGCCATGGTGGCCACATTAGTCAGATTGGCACCATCTTCATTTAGGACCAAGTACACATTATAAAAAGTCTTTAGGAATAGTGATAATTTTTTTTCCAAGATGGCTGCTGTGACAGCGATATTGGAGGTCTCAGAAACACCATTTTCATTTGGGACCAACTTGACCTTGGGAATGTGAATCAAGTTTCATGGTGATCCTCCAGAAGTTTAAGAGGTGTGATGATAACAAACTTATGCCAACAGACAGATGGGGATTGGACAAGGGACAACATCCCATCCCATTCAAGTAAATTAAGTGTCCCATATGCACATAATATAAAAAAGATAAAAATCAATAATCTACTCTGACATATGATACTTATGATTTAAAGAATGATATATTTATGACTGAGAGAATTTTGTTGATGTGGTTTTGTATCCTTTTCTTTAAGTTGCAGCTGTTAAGGTAGTAGGCATCTTGCATGGTGTGTGCAGCATGAACAGATTTACGTTTTTTAACCATAAGGAACATCTGCATCACAACCCTGCAGCTGATCACATACATTAGGCTGCTCTGTCTGTTTAAATAGCATGGCCTTATCACTGCACTCACTGTTGACGACTTTATTTTTCCAAATTACACAACTCTACATGGATGGAGCAAGGTATGTTTGGAAATCTGTAAAGTACAAAGGGATTACAAAATTTTTGGTGATACTTTAATTGTGCCATATAAATACTTTCAAGAACTGAAGATGGGGTATGATACATAATGGACTAGAGGCAGATAATAGTGTCCACTACATATCATAAACAATGTGCAGAAAATCCGATATTTGTGATTTTGGCCCCATTTGTAACTCAAGATTTTTTTCTATCTTATCTTTTCACAGAAGAACTTTTAATCATCTTAAAACTGAAAATGTTAGCTTTTAATAAGCACTACGCGTCCATTATTGTGCAGAAATATTGTGAAACCACTTATCTACCAACCCAACTACTGTGACAGGACATGAAAGACGAAACAATAAAGAGAACATTCTTTTGTATGATATCAAAGTAGAGGTACCATAATGAGTTGATACAAAGGTTAGACTACCGGTAATATGGTTTTGTATTACAGGTATCTGCCACCTTATGAGATTTTGACTTCAGCTTATTTTGTGTTGACACGATTTTGTATCCATTTTTAAAAAAATTGTTGTTTTTAGTGAAACCAAAAAATTAAGATTTGAAAAAGGTTAAAATGAATGGAATTCAAGTGAATTTAATTACATACTTTTCAATGACAATTAAAGGCAGTGAAACCAAAAATTTAAAGTTGTGCAATTTTGAGTTATGTTACCACTCATACAAGTCAGGGGTTAGCTGTACTCTTAAAATCTGTTTAATAAGCTTTTCTTGTTCATCCCATCCCTGGAATACAAATTTTACTGGGTGAAGTCACTGGCTTTGAGTAATTATGGAGGAACAGCCAGCAGTATATACACAGATCATGCATCAATAATTATCTGATTAACCACTACTGATAAGCCCTCACATGAAAAGTATGCAGCATTACGTCCAAGCCCAAACTGTTTTGTACTCTTTATATGGGTTCTACAGGGGTCATGCTACTGGGCGAAGTTGGCGACTAAGTTGCCTAATAATTGTAAACTTCGCCTTCTTCTGTTAGGAAAGCAAAAATGACTTAGCCATGTGACTTTTTTTAGAGGTACATTGACTGACCATACTTTTTTAGATGCCCCCTCACCTTAGCCAGGTTAGTTCTAGTGTTGTGTTGTAGTGGAATGTATTCATCAAGCCATCAGTAGCTAGGTCTAGTTTTGTTATCAGTTATGCAGACAAACAAACTCTTGCACATTCACAGCTAGCTGATTGACCATTAACCCTTTCCTGAGTAAGTTAGCAGCTATCAGATAGTATCACTGCCCGATTTTCGCATGTTATCCCTCAAGGATAACACATACAAACTTATGTTTTGAAGCTTTAACAACAGTATCTAAATATCAATTCGTTTTAAGATCAAAATCGGTGATCTGGATATTTTAACTGCCTCTTGTACACTACTTTGTCATAAAATTAGTTTGAAACTGTAAGTGAACCTGTAACAGGGAAATAATGGCAGACATCGCTATGTCTTGGAAGTAGCAATTTATTGTCTGTTTTCGTAAATCATTGGGCAAAAATATTCAGAAAAATATACAACTCATAGAAAGGAAAGTCTAGGTATTATGTTATTTAAGATTTAACTTTAAAGTGCAATTATGTAGGTCAGAAACGTATGGGACAATGCTATGTTGTGGAATTCGCGAGAACAGAGAAGCGTTTAAACATCAAAGTTGTTTTCTGACTTCACTCATATGTGTGAAAATACAGAAAAAAGCAGCAAAGCAGATACTATTTAACCAATGCCTAAAATTACTACAAGTACATAGACAAATAAATAAACCATCAATTTGCAATCCTATCAATGGACTGTTGTATTGAAGCAAAGTGAGTGATTACACATTACGAAAACCCCTCCTTCTAAAAATAGATGCACTCACGTCTGTGTTGATTTGGTTGGAAAGAAGGGTTTATTTAGTTCATATGCCGACTATAAAGGAGCCATGTCTGTAATTTTATGCATTTTAGTGTCTTATGTATGAATAGTTACGGTAATGTTTTACCTGCAACAAAGAAATGAGGAAGAACAGTATGATCTGAAGACATGTGTGCATTTGCCCTCATGTACATGGTACAGGGATTGTTTCACACATGTTTAGAAATCTCTGAAAGTGCCATTATTGAGAAATTATAAACAAAAATAAAGAAAATTTTAAAAAATTGATTAAGGCTAGTTGATTAAGCATTTTTACTAACTTGCAATTACAATAATGTAATCTGGTTGCTCAGTTAAAATTTGTTACAATGTAGTTTCTATTATTCTCTTTTTGAGTCATATGACCAAATTAAACTCAGATAATTTTCGACTTGAAAATAAAGTATTGCATAAATCCAGTGTTAAATGCAAATGTGAATACTGGGATATAGAGAGCATAATTCAAATAAGAAAACACGCATTGTGTGTGTGTGTGTGTGTGTTTTACATTTCTTGCTTCCCGTCCACTTCTCGCTGTTGAGCTCTCACTTCTCTCTGTTCTGTCCAAAGCAGAAGTCACTTCTCCCTAAAATTCAAGTCTAGCTTGACCCCTGGGCTCTATAATAAGCTCTTGGAGCTTGATTTACCTCTTTCTTTGAATATATATTGTGTTTAATCCAAGTTTGTATAATAACAAAAAACAAGAGGAATTTATAAATATTACACACATTTATGATACTGTTGGTTTATATGCGACCTTGTAATAAACTGTTGATGTTGAAAATCATGCTCCTAGTGACGTAGTTTCTGGATATGTTTGCATTTTAAGGTTTATTATGGGATGGGCCAGAGATTCAGATACTGCATCTCAGCATAACATATGAAACTAGCCTCTACAAATAGTAATAACAAGTGCATAATCAATCAACAGAGCTTATGAAAAAGATATTCAACAATCTATTCATGAGGATGACAAAATTCATTTATCCACGACTAAAACTTCTTGACAAATGTACCAAACCTCCACCCCAAAAAATATATGCTGAAAAGTGACTAAAACTGTTTTTTTTGGTTGAAAATAATACAAAAAAAACTGACTGAAACAAAGATATAATCCTTGCTAGTTTCACTAAATCTTTCCATTTCATCATAAGCTATAATAATAGCATTAAAAAATTTGGTTGGAAAAAAGGCATTTATGTGAAATATGTGCTGAAAAAAGAGTTGAACCAATTCCAATTGGTGTCCTATTTATTGTAGCTTTGAAAATTGGTGAAATTTCAATGTACAAAATTAATCCTGTGAGTTTAGCTGCATTTACACACTGTTTATCAATACATATCGGACACAAAAATTTTGGGAACAGTATTTATCATTGCAGAGGTTAACAATAAGCAGAAAAAAAGAACATTTAGACTGTTACCTTTTTATTGATGTGTGATAATGAATAATACAACTGACAAGATCAATTTATAGCATTCTATATATTCTACCTGAAACAAAGATAATGCAACCCCCCTCTGCCACAAAAGATAAAACTCAAAGAAAATGGATGAAAAATTGATCAGGGCTTAATCTATCAAGTGATAAATAGTTTTGCTTCTACCTTATATACTATACATATTTTTAAGCAATTCAATTTTTCACTCTGTCTCCATATTCAATTTACCTTTATTTATGAAGATACAATAGCTCATTTCTATAATAAAACAAGGAAACTTAAACAAGCTGGATTTGATAGTGTGATTGAATCAACTAAAATAAAAGCATCATTCAAAGCAAACATTCTCTAAGGTAATGATGGTGCTTCCTAGATTGAGACATTAATAGTATTCAACAGAAACAACTGACATGGCAGATGTATGGTACCTGAAGGCAAACAGCAAAATAAATGGGTACATAACTGATGCACCCTTTCAACTGTTTACATCTGACAAAATTACATAATGATTCCAGCACAATATCTATCTAATGAAAAATAAATCATCTCACTTTATCTAGTTATTAATGCTCAAATGTAAGCATGTATACAAAATTTCTTCACTGATAGAGAAATTTTCCAGTTCAGGTGTATGATTCTAAAGTAGGATGCAGTCACATCTATCCTTGTGCAAATGCATGTGACCATGTGTATTGGCACATACAAACATCATGCCCTTTAGAGAATGTCATGGATTTATTTCTTGCTTGTCTCTTATTTATATTCCATCTGTTGCCATCCTGCTAAATGTAAAAATACTCCAATTTAATTGCTTAAATATGATATACCCTGAACAAATATTGTACAATTGCATCCCATTTCCTTTACATGTAATACATAATTTCATAAATCTACACATACTAACTTTTATCAGAGAAATCAATAAGAATCATTTACCTAAGAAAGTAAACATATTCAGATACCGAATCCTTATCAGTCAAAGAAACAAAGTTTTCTTGTAAATATATCACAAAGTATTTGACAGAATCATTATCCACATCCACTATGTTACATGGTACTCCATGTCAAGACTAATGATCTTTTTTGTCAGTTTTAAATTATCTCATGTGCTTGACAATCACTGGTGGAATATTTCCGTCTTGACTGTGCAAGACACTACTAGGATCAGATGTCTAGCCGTCAGAATTGTGGGTTCCTTTCTTCCTTTTTGTTTGCCTCAGCTTTGTAGGTCAGTGAGTGTATATCTCAGTTTGATCGCTCAATGCTCACTGGTTGAGCATCAGTGTTGCTGGCTGGGTTGCCAATGAAGCATCACCGTTTTCTACGAAAGAAACACATTTAATTTCAAATAAAATCCATTTTTAGGTAATTGTGCATACAAATGCAAACAACTGCCATTCCACACCAGAAAAACCCATATTATGTACCCTGTAATTTATTCTTTATTCATTATAAAGCTAATGCTTGTTGGGTCTCTCTTTGGTACCATATATACTCGCTTACAAGTTGGCCTTTTTAACTGAAATTCGATTCATGCAGAGTAGGGATCATCTTGTAAGCATGAGATATGTTATGCATATTTAATTTAAGTGTTTGTTTGTTAGTTTTAATTTTTTTTATTTCACTACATGTTATTGTAATGTAACATTGTTTGCTGGACTTGACCTTGTCCAAAATTGAGTTCATTTCTGCTTGACCTGATTGACTTTTAAAAATTTTTTTAATTTCATTTATGTAAACAACAAATAATATCTTTATTATTCTCTATGTGTATGATTATCAGGATTATTATTCAGGTAAACAAGAAGGAGTCATTATGTTGATCAGGGTCAGGGTTTTGAAGATTCCGAAGTAAATTTTGTAGGCTATTGTGTTGTAAATAAACAAGGCTCATAAGATAATTCTAGGTTATTTTCCATTAGGTAATGGTTGTTTTTAGAAAATGCTAATTGTGACCTGAGGTCAAGCAGAGAACTATATTATCTTGTAACTGTGAGGATTTTACCAGTCGTGCTTTAACATCTAGCACTTTCAGCTGTATTATGTTGTGACCAGTTTTTGCTTAATTTTATTTTTCATCAAATTATTGAATTCAAGTGATTATTTTTTCTGGAAATACAAAAGTGCTCTGATAAAATTCTTGGATAAAGACATTCATTGGAATTTATACTGAATTTAAACCTGGAATAATATTTCTGTGATTCAACAAGAGACTGTTGATACATCAGCACTTCGCCAGCTATAACAGACACGTCATTGCCTTCAATTTTGGATCTCTTCTGGACTTGAACTGAGTTTTATTCAGGACTTTTTATTACTAGGACTTGTGTCTTTAATTCTTGGATTATTTTTGGAATTTATTCGCAATACCATAAATTCTTTTTTTCTCATTTTCACTTTGTATTCTAGGGAAATAAATTATTTGTTCAATTTTACAAAGCTTGTTGTCTTCACTCTTTTCTGTTACTTATTTTAAGAGCATAGACTCATAACACATACAAAAAAATTTTGATAAATTTAGGGGTAATGTTGGAAACTTGATGTTTGCAGTACATAAAAATAATGCAAATTCAAATATTTGTAGATTTTCATGTCACTATTCCCATTCACATATGCATGCATATATGGTATGCACCATGGTAATCTGTTTCATAATGGTATTAGATACACCATACTTGCAACTACAGTTATTGGATTTTAATCATCTGAAAACAGTACTGGTAAATTAAATAATACCCACCACAAGTATATTGCTTCCATTTTCATGCAAGTCTGAATAACCTGTATTTGTATTAATATTTGTGTTCTGCTGTATAAACACTGTATTTGATGCAAAGGAAGTTTGATTTAGTTTGTATATTCTTTTTCCATAAGTTAGATTTAATTAACAAGTGATACTTCCTAAGATTTTATGCCAGTACATATCACCCGATAAACCCTTGGCTTGTAAAGGCAGCCTCACTTTCTTCTGAAGTTGACAATCCTTTTCACTGCACATAAGATTTAATATTTGTTCAGTACCAAGTAAAGTTTTGTCATTATTTTTCCCATCTTGCAAAATACACCCCAACTTATAAGAAAGTCAATGAGAAATGTTTTTTTTTTCTAACCCTAATATGGGGGGTACTGATATGTAATACTAGAGCAACTGTAACAGAAAATGTTAACCATAACAGAAGTGTATACTTTATCCCACATGCAAGGTTTTAATTTTGTATAATATGCACAAACCATATCTGAGGCTCAAAATAACTTTGACACCCCACCCCCAACAACCCTGCATATTTCTAACGTTTATAAACCCATACAATATGTGATACCACTCACCCTCCTTTAAAAAAGAACAAATATTTTTTGGGAGTCAAATGTTCTTTCAACAATACTTACTTGATCATAGTATTTTAGAAGAACAACACTACCATCCCAAGGTAAAATGCTGTTCACCATGTCTTTTGGTGTGTTTAGCAACAATATGCTAAATGGTTAGGTGGAAGTCAGAAGACAGTAGTCTTCCCTTGGACAGAAAATTGGTTCCATCTCCCATGATCATCACTTAATACTGAAGCAGATGTGCATGCTTTTCCAGGAATCTAACTGCTGGAGAGTTTGGGATTCAAACATCTCCAAACTCTTAACATTATTTGAAGCAAACCCGAGTCTCATGTTAAATATGGGCTAGATTTAGCACATGGTTAATGCATGGACACAATTCAGACAAATATTTTTGCTTCTACAAATCCTCAGTGTTAGCACAGTAACTTTGTGTCACTATCAGCAGCAGAATGACCTTAAAATTAGCTGTTTTGCTGTTGATGTAGGTCCTATCAGGTCCAACTGGGCCATTTTAGATTACAGCTATCTGAGGTAACTGCTGGAGAATGTTGTCTCCAACTCTATCCCTTGGCTTGAATGATGTCAGTCAGGTAACAGTTGCACTCGAATACTTTGCCAGTGAAGTTAGGACTGTCCTATGAGTCTCCATTACTACGTTGAGGAAGTCGATGATCCATGATTTTTTTCAGCTTGAGGGGTGAAATCAGGAAATCTTGTCAATTGGATTCCTTCTCTTTTTGATGACTTGGGGAATTAGAAAGGGGAAACAGTGTGTGCATCAAACTGTTCCAATTTGGAGAGATGGAGTTGATCACCCAGGCTTTTGAATCTGGGGATGGAGAGAGAAGGTCAGGAGATTTGGTATTCAATCTCATTGCAAATAGATCTGCTGGGATACCAAGTCTGCCTGGTATGTGGCAGGACACAACATTGTTTTCTTGAGGATGACACCACCAGAGAACATTCCCAAAGAGAGAGCCAAGTCTGAAGTCAACTCCTGATGGGGTTATGCTTTAAACAAACTTTAGGTGAGCTGTGTTTTTTTTTCTGGTGAAAGGTAATGGAAAAGGGCTGCATGGGGATGGCATCATTTTCTGTTTGAAGGCTGTAGGGGAGAAGCAGAGGTGAAGGTAGCAACAACTGACCTAGCAAAGCCTGTTGTTGGGGGGTGGTGAACAACCTCCATTTTGGATGTTTGTTCTCTACGAGTTATCATTAAAGGTCTGGGTACGGGGTGTATGGAAATGGGGAATAGCTTGTACTGGGTCAAGACACAGTTGGGTCCAGTCCGAGTCTGTCCAGTCCCAGTCTGCAGTATTTCTAAGTCTGCAGCACTGGATAGTGTAGGAGATGGGAACTCTGAATCTGGTGTATAGCAGGGTGCAGGATGCTGTCTAGGTCTTGGGTCAGAGACTGGAAATGCCAGAAAAACAGCTCATTGTACTCATTTCCAGTAGCTGAAGGCAAGGGCTGAGGCTCTGTTAGAATGGGAGTGGATGTAGTCTGAGATCAGCTGACATCTTGCGCCAAAGAGGTCTGGTACTTGCTATCTTGGGAATTATCACAGTACCCAATACCATGGTGTCCATGGGTGATGGAATGTTGATACTGGTCTAGTTGTGGCACTGTGGTTGATGGCAGAACTGGTTATCTGTGTGGGAAGTCCATGATGGTAAAAATTGACAAATAATTTTATAAAGGAGCAATCTTTCCACCTTCAGTAACTTAGTCATTTCCTGGCACTCTCCTTATCCTGGGTTAACTAATTTGAGATAGTAGAAGACCATCTTTACGTCAGATCATTTCAAGCAGTGTCACAAGTATGGTTCAAACAGCACCCAGTACAATTTATACAGCTGAGGCAATTATCTTCAGTCAGTCTGAAGTGCTTGCACACCTACCTTTAATCCTGCCCATTGTTGATACCTGTAATTTTAAAAGCAAGCAAAAGAGTATACAGGTGAAAGCAGGCAAGTGTTGCACTGAGCTTACTGTGAAGAAGATGCCAAGAATTAAAAGGTTTGTTCTGTTCTCTTCAGGGTCTTATTACTTGCAAAAAAGTATCATTAACATTATTTAACTTTGAAGCCATTTAACCCATCACATAACCAAGTTAGTTAACTCAAGTGCACAATATTAACATACATGTATGATGAAAATAGGGAGATTGAAATATACAAATGAAGACCGCTTTTGTGATGTGAGAATATTCAAGAATCACTCCAACTGATGAAAAGTCACAAAGTGGATGGAATTTGTGAGGTCCGATGTAAAAGCATGCTATGCATAAAGGAACAAAAGTACCTGTAGTAACTGATGATTCCTGGGATTTGACATCAGTCCCTCTACCCATCCCACTTGCCTTGGCAAGTTGACAGCCTGTTAGCACTTTTGTTGCTAAAACAAGCCAAATGAAGCAGTGAATGTCATTTTTTAACTTGGGAGGGCTGGATTGGCAAGGTAGTTATGTTCTCCAAGTGTATTATGATTGGGTATTTTAAGAAGAAACACATGTATGCAAACTACATTTGTATCAATTTTAATCTTTACATTCAGTTAGAGTATTTCAAACTCTGATGACTACACATCAGATAAAGTAAATGGTCTTCTGTACCTGAATAAGTAATTTCTTCATGAGAAAAAAATCAATGAATTATTTCAAACAAAACTGATACCATGGTATGAAAATAAAAGAAAGCTCAAAGTTATCAGAATGTTGTAATGATTCCAATTATGTTTTTATCTAAAGATGATGTGCTTCAGAAAATACTGATTCAAAAGAAACAAAATATAATGTCTTGCAATACAAAAAAAGGAAACAATGAAGATCACTGCAGTTTCCAAGTTAATGATGAAAATAAAGCACAACAAACAAGTTCCTGGAAGTGATGTCCCCCATTTTTCATTAGAAGCTGAGAGCATCATTTTATAGAAGAAATGGCAATGTGACAATTTGTTATAGTAAACTAGTTAAAGTACATTTGTAACGGAAGACGCTACTGATCACACCAAATACTGACAACAGAAATTAGTCAAGGTCTCATCAATATAATGATGCCATCAAAATGTGGGTCCAAAACTCGGTGACCATAACTCCACCAATTAATGACATATGAAGGTGATAATCAAATTATTTGACACTTATATTATTATAGAGCTACATATAAAGCTTTCGTTTAATTTAATAATGAAGGTAACTACTGTGCAGAAACAAAAGGGACGGGTCAGGGGACACAATTCCACTAAATTATAATGCCAACAAAGCAAAGTTGTCATAAGGAAAAATAAATGCATACCAAGGAAATTACTGTAGAGGCAAAAAAGTGAGTGAGTCTGACAATTAGTGGTCATAACCACTATTCCTAGTGGTGATTAAAAGTTCAGAATTTGTGAGAGATCTGTCAGCTGTATGCACTCACACAACTTTAAAATTCAATGCAACAAGAAAAAAAATATTACTTTATAATTACATGTATACCACAATTAATGCTAAAAACAGTTGGCACATGCAATTTAATTTACAGCATAATCCCTTTTTGATTGCAAGACAATGGTTCTTTCATTTAGATGGTGTACTGATAACAAGGATTTTCAATATGGCTCAAGTGGTGACCAAAATGGATACAAGATCGGCACAATTGTTTATATATTGGACCGACTAGATGCTAAAAGAAGTTTTTCTGGTGAAAACCCAATGTTAATATGACTTTCTATTTAGGAGTAGCAATAACAGTATTTTAAAAACAGCTGCCATGGTGGCTGTATTGAATATCAGATCGGCATCATTTTCATTTCAGGACTCAACAACTGATGCCAGCTCATAAGCATTTTGCTGCTTACAAATTTGATACACCAGTAAATTCTTAGTTGAAAACAAAATCCATCAGAAATTTCTTGCTAGTGGTATCTTGTATTCAAATATGAATTATGCTAGTGAACATCAAAAATAATCCGATTTTTGCTAGCTGAGGCTATTACAAATGTCAAAATACTGCTAAACGTAATACTGAAAAAAGTTAATTTAAAGCATTGCATTAGGACCAACTAGACTGCATATGAAACTTTTGGCTAAAAACCCCATCCTGATATCACTATCCTCAAGGACGAGTGGTGGTAACAAGATTTTCAAGATGGTTACCATTGTAGCCATATTGGAGGTCATATCAGCACCATTTTGCATTTAGGACCAATTAGATGTCATGTGGAAACCCAATTTTGACATTCTGTTATAGAGAAGTAGCTGTAAGATTTTCAAGATCACTGTTGTGGTAGCCAAATTGGATGTCAACCCAGCAATATATGCATTTATGACCAACTAGACAATTTGAAATGGCCAATTAAATTTTCAAGGCTGTTTAGTTTTGACAGACAACTTAATATGATGCATACTGAACATATACCTAAACGACACTGACAATTAAACTCAGCTAAGTCTACTTAACATGAAGATGACTACTAAATGCGTTTAAAATCCAACAAAAATCCAATCATTAAAGTCCGTGTGCAGAAATGAAAGTGGGTGGACCTGACAATTAGAGGCCTTAACTCAGCGGACTGATTCAGAATAATGATAATGAACTCACTTGAGCTCTTACCAATATCGAGCTGCATACAAAATATGGTTGAAACGCACTTAAAATTAAAAGAGCTATAGTGCAGAATTGAATGTGACTGGGTCCAAAAGATGGGCTACAATTCTTCTGAATAATGACACAGAATGCTGCTAATCAATCTCTGTCAAGCGCCCATTATAATCAAGCTGAATACCAAATTTGGTTTAAATCCAATTATAATGAAGGGAGCTATTGTGCAGAATGCAAAGTAGAAGAGCCTGACAATCAGGTGCTTAATGGCGATGAGGAATGAACAATGGTTAAATTCCAATAATAATTAAGGGAGTTTTTGCATGAAAATCAAAGTGGGTGGGTCTGAAAATTATGGGCAAGATAGACTGACTACAAGAGGAAAGGCAGATGAATGGAAAGAAGGATTGTCAGGCCTCACATCCCTTGTTTTCTATGAAAAGCAGGAGACAAAAAGCTTCCAGTGCTTAATTAATGTGAAATTGGCAATATCTTATGTATAAACTATCTGCTTGCTTGCTAGAGATCAAGAATATACTGGTTTTTATCAGCATGATGATTGTACAAATACCACAAGGAAACTGCAGATACAAAATGAACTAAGCAAACCAAAACTGCTAGATGAGATGCAATGAAAAACCTCTCTGGTGTGATTTTTCATCTTTCTTCTTCCATTCTTGTTGTAAGGTACACATTTTCTTTAAGTTGCAAACAAAAAAGGTACAAATGAGATAAATGCGTGGTAAACTAAGTAAACTGTTTCATGTTAATGATGTTCTGGACAAGTGCACCTATGGTAACGATTTAAGTCTGATTAGATACAAGTCTTTTCTCTTGAGAAGCATTTTTTATTTAATTCCACTGATATTTAAGACAAGTGTTCCCAAGTCAGAAATGTTCAGTCTCTGAGTATATTACAGTTCTAAGATTCATGCCCAGACTTTATGAACATTTATTTCAAGCTCAAAATCCACAAAATCAGACACGACACCAGGACTGGAGATCACATAATACTTAAGCTTGGGACTGTGCTTGAATTTCTCCATTATCCAATTAAAAATGGTGTAATAAAAAAAAAGGCTCTTATGACTGGTTGGTCACAAATCTCAAGCTCAACAGTTTTATGACTTAGAGTTACAGACTGTCCAACTATTGTGAGAATCGAGGACCAGCATATTTTTGATGATCTTCAGCAATGTGATTTTTTTTAAAGCAAAGGTATATTGCACTAATATATACCAATAAAAAAAATCATATGGTTGAAATTAAAACCAAGATTTCAACAGGAATGTGAAATAATTTAAGGAAGTATATTTAGGAAATTCAGTTTTTTATTTTTGATTAGGTAATACTACAATAGTAAAAGTTTCTCAAAATGGTTAGGATTCTACATTGTTATGTATGAAGACTATTATAATGATATCTTTTATTGTCTTTCTGACTACTGAATTTACACATTTCTGAATACTTACTATGGCAGATTCTGCAATAACTGTAATGATAGCTTTTGTCAAAATTTAACTTAGTGTATCATGTTTAACAAACTGATGCTCTACCTAATCAATGAGAAGTTTCTTCAAAATGTACAGAAGTTTGGTAAGAACCTGAAATGAATGGTTTGCAATATGAGGTCCACTTACTTTGATCCAAATATCAGATCAGCATCAGGTGCCCCTTTGGGATGCTGGTAACGGACTCGTCTCTCCCTGTTGGTGTTCACCACTACTGGTCTGTTCAAGGATGCCAGCATCTCTGTAAACAGAAACAAAAAGCACTGTTATAAAAGGATTGTGGACAATATCATTTATTTTACACAGTCTAATTTTTAAAAGTACCATGATGAGAATAAAACTCATCTTACGTTTTTCTCAGTTATCAATCATACACTTTCACTCCTCATCATCCATAAACCCCACTTAAGGATCATCAGTTTTTAAATTTTGGACCATTTGACTTTTTTTTAAAATTGATATTTATATAACGATAAAGGTCCAAGCAATCAAAAATCATTTAAAAAATAAGTAGGTTGTGTGCATTTTCTTGAACATCTATGCACAAGTCAGGGTCATCACACAGAACAGTATGGTAAAATGTACCCCGTCATAACTGTCCATACAATACTAGCCAAATGAATACATAAAAATTCTTCAAATTTGCACATATTGAAGACCATAAACTCCTCTTATCAAATGCACAAAAGAGTATGCTAGTGATGTGTGAGTAAATTTTGCCAGCATGACCACTTAATGAGATCACACTGGTTTACTCAAACAGAAAGCTTGCATGGCCAATTTATGGCAAGTCATAAATTGCCAATGATTACCCAGTGTCCCATATACACTTCACTGCATTTATCAATTGTTTTCACAGACTGTTGTTGCAATTATTAAAATTATGTAAACATCTTCTCTTTTTGATATTTAATAACAAACGGAAGTTACAACCGCATTTTACACCCCATCTTTTCCAGAGTTCAAAGCACAATGATAAATATTGGTAACAAGTGATGTCATATTGATGATGTCATTTCATTATATGATGCCAGTTTTAGCTTACCTTTCTGCATCTTGAATTTCCTCCAAATGTACTTTCCTAGTTATTTCTGCTAATAAAATTTACATGGGTTCCAAAATTGATCCACAATGAGAATTTACTGCACTCCATAATAAAACATATTTTATATTCCCTAAAAAACAACATTTAGTCCCGCATCTTTTCAAGAATATCAATAAAAAAAATTATATCTTTTTTTCCACATTTTGATTCCAAACAAATGGCATAAGAGAAATACACGTGCAGCTTGCTGTCAAAACCAGTTCCTCCAACCACATGTACATCATAAAGAATTGGACCAGGTAACAAGTCCAGTCCACCACAATTAAATAAGCAGAATTTAATTTGGATCCATACAAAAAGTCCCCCCGAATCCTTCCATTCCAGACCAACTAGGAAAGTTGATCCAAGGTGCAGTCAATCACATTATGAATCTAAATTTCAATCTTGAGTAAATCAAATGAGATTTCTATTTTCAGTGAATGACTGAGCAAGTAGTACACTACCAAATTCAAAGGTCACTAGGCAGTGCCATGTCCACATAAATACTGTTATTGTGTATTTGTTTAACTATGCTGTGTATTTACTTTGGAATCTAACAGAAATTCAATTTTTTTTGTTTCTTTTGTGTGTTCTTTTGTTATGTGACCTTAGGTTGGAAAGCAAAAATGAGAATATAATAAAAGTGTTACTAAATCTGTATAGGAAAATATGAACTCATTTTTTTCTGAGTTTTATACTTCACTCATAAAGTTTTGCAGTATAGCTCAGAAAAATGCCTTCGTACTTTCTCATACAAATACAACATCCTATAAATACAAATAATCAAATGAATTTAACTACTGAAATATGCCATGCAGATACACATAATAACCACAGCAAACACATTTAGTCCCAAATAAGGTTCACAACAAAAGTGTTACTGAATATATCTTGTTTACATACCTTGCCCCCTTGCTATCTTTAATCAACTGCTATACTAAAAAGATAATTCAGTCAACCATGATCAGTACCTGTAGTGGTAATTACTATTACTCAAAAGACAATTAGGAAATCACACAAGTCATTGCCTTGCCGTATAAGAGTTCACTAATCAAGCATGTCTGGCTTACATACAGTGGGAATTCACAGGCAAGCATATAGTCCTGGTAGGTGAATTATGTTTGGCAGATGGCATATGGTCATGGTGGCATATGAAAGTGGGAATAAAAAGAACAAAGCCACTGGAATATGACAATTTATTGGTGAAAAGTGAGGCCTGCATGCGGTTGGAAGGTGAAAAACCAACTGAGCACTGTACCACAAAACGTTTGTCTTTAAGGTCTTTCACCTTGATAGTCTTCTTCCTCTTGTCGTTCATGGATTCCCAGCACCACTTGCTTCATGCGCTGCTTTTCTGCTTTCTCAGCCTAAGATTCCAGAGATCAGCAAAATTAATGACAAAGGTAAACAATCTGTCTCAAACTATAAGAAAAGTCTAGTCTTGATAATTTAGACCCAGTTTCATTAAATATTTCAAAACTGTCCTCAAACTGATAAATTTAAAGATGTTTCATATTTCCTGTTTGGCAGTGATACATTTTTCCTAAGAAATTCAGCAGGCATACAGATAAAAAATATTGACATAAGAACTTGAATTCTTCTGAAAAAAGAGAATTTTATCTGTGACAAATATTTGAGGATTTCTTCAAATTGTATGATTTCATTATTTTTTTTCAAGATTAAAACTAAAAATGGCAGCCATCACAAATATCCCTAATGCTGTATACCCTGAACCCATCATACCATTACATTCACATACACACCAGTGTTTCAAACTTTGCTAAAAATACGAAGGGCCTAAAGCAATTATAAACTGCAGGCCCTTCACAGGAGATATAAACCCCACCATAAAAGTGACAAAATATGAACAATTTTTCTTAAAAATAAAATGCTTTTTTGATAATAATTACCCTTGAATGTGAATTTGTCATTGATGACATCACCTGATGAAATAACGAACTAGGAGGCACACATCTGGGGATTTAGTCCACTCTAGTATTCTGGTATAATTCAACCCATCAGATGCCTCAAAGATTCATCATGCTGACAGACTCAGTATTCCAAAATAATCAACTAATCCAAACAACATGATTGATTCAACTCTCAGGTTGATTCAATCTTTAGTCAAATGTGAGCCCACTGGGGTCAAACATTCATGAATCTATGTGAAACAATGTGGAATGTGAAGCTACCAGCTTTTGTCTCACTAGTCCCAGATCCAAAAGCTGGGGCAATGGACACCCTTTCCATGGACTGGAACAGTCTGGATGCATATGCTTATCCTAAAACCCTTCCAATTGCAAAGGTCTTCCAAAAATATGTGGGAATCAGAGTGCCTGATATCTTCCCTAAAGTGGCAAAAGTCATGGATACAAGATGTATTAAACTTCACAGTGGGAATTCCAAGGAAAACTGGTCTTTCCCTGAATGCTGAAGCAATCTCAGCAGCAGGTGGTTCATCTCAAACCCAGAACTGTTGAATCTGCATGCCTGGATCATATCCAACAAACACTCAGGGGGAAACATTTCTCAAGTTATGGACAGAATTGCTTAGCAAGATGACCACCACACTTTAAGGGAAGGAGGGGAAGTGGAACAATTTCTGCCAGTGATGTGAGCAGAACCACATCAGTACATTTAAAGCTTTAGTACCCTAAATAATTAACTTTCTTTCGTGGATTTTTCAGAATAAGAAGTTAGTGCCCATTAGTATAAAAGGTTACCATCCAGAATAAGAAGTTAGTGCCCATTAGTATAAAAGGTTACCATTCAAACAATCTTAGACATATTTTGTTATTATGGATGGAAGGATTTGGGCCAAAACAAAACTTCTCCAGCATTCTGGCAAACTTGGACCTGTTATGAAAACAGACTTTGTCCCTGTGTCAGATATGAAATCTACTTTGGGTTCTAATATGGCTGGATAAAGCACCATTTGAACCTCAGTCTAGAGCATCTGTGGTTCATCTCATAAAACCTGCATTCTACCTACAGCAGTCAGAATCAGTGAGATACACACCTCATTGGTCTGCCTGAACTATCTGCAGTTTCACTGTGATGATTCAATTTCCCTCATTATTGCCCCTGCTTTCCTTGCCAATAACATGCTCCAGCTCATAGAAAATCAATCCTTAAATCTCTTTTCTCATTGGATCATCTGCCTCAGATGGCTACAGGACCCTAAATGAGCTCTGAAGTGGTACCTGAGACAAGCCAAAGCTTTGTGAAGATGGAGATCGTGTTTATTTCTACCACTGAAGAAGGAAAGGTCACTATTTTAGCACATGCTCAATCATCCTGGGTTATTCTCTCATTGTAAAGGAAACTATTCCAAGACTGAATAAATTTCTTGCAAATTTTGCTTCACAAGGTTGGTATATTAGCCACTCCAAACATGAACAGAGCCATGAGATGGAGGGCAGCATCAACATTCTTTAGCTTTTATCTCAGAAATCATTCATTCTAAAGGGCTTTGTTTGATCTGGTGGTACTTACAGCAGCAGTACAACAGACAACAAGAGTAGTGTCTTGCTTCAGCTGTCTCTAAGTCTGCAATTTCCAGCCACCTGAACAGCATACTGCAAATGCATCAGGCGAATTATATGCAATGTGAAGACATGAATGCCCTTATTTCAATTCTACACTGTTCTGGATACCTTGTCAATATAGACATATATTCTATCATTCCATCTCAGCATTTTACCCACTTTGGTACTGAGTTCAAAGTGTGTGTGAATATTGTCTCCTTCAGGAACATGCCTTGATTATCATCTCAACAGTCTTTGACCCTCTCAACGAATTGCATCACAACCCAGAAATTTCTTTGCCCATTGGGTCTCCTCGATATGTTGCAGCAGGTCTCATTATCCTGGGCCACCTGTTCATGAGACCATTCCAGATTCAGTTGTCCAAGTGACAGCCAAAGCTTTGTCCACTGGATCAAGTAGTTCCAGTTTCAGCATACATGCAGTCTCAGCAAATCGGAGAGCCTAACATGGCTCATGGTGAGTGTTCCCTTGGAGGTTCAGCACCTGGAGATTATGATCTGCACAGATGCCATTATAGCATGAAGAGATGCCCAATTCCAGCCCCATTTTTATAAAGTCTTCTGGTGAAAATCCCATCTCAATAAGACACTTTACTCAGGAGTGGTGTTAAGATTTCCAAGAAGGTTCTTGTGGTAGCCATGTTGAATAACAGATAGGCACCATTTTCAGTATGACAGTTGGACATCATCAGAGCTCTTTCTGTGAAAATCCCATGCTGATATGACCATACGTTCAGGAGGAGTAACAATAACAAGATTTTCAAGTTGGTCATTGTGGTGGCCATATTGGCATCAGATGGCATCATTTTCATTTAAATCCAACTAGATATAATACTACGTTTTCATCGAAAACCGCATGTCAATAAGACTTTCCGTTTCTTAGGAGTAGCAATAACAAGATTTTCAAGACAGCTGTTGTGGTGGCTATATTGGACGATTAGCACCCTTTCATTTAACACAACTGATACATCACAAAATGTCTTTTAGTGAATATGACGATCCATTCAATTGAATTAGCAACAACAAAACTTTGAATATGGCTGCTGTGTTGACCATAATGGATAACCAAACAGCACCGTATTCATTAAGGATCAACTTGACCATTGGGTATGCATAAAGCTTCATGGCAATTCTCCAGTAGTTAAGGAGGATCAGCAATAACAAATTTGGTGAATGGATGGAAGGATGACAGAAAAATGATGGTTGAAAGACCATCCCATAAGCTCTTCTGCTTCATGACAATCACACTGCTGAAGGGAAGTAACTCTTATAGGTTAACTCCCCTGTTTCTGCTAGTTGGCCACCGGTATCCAGGATGCAACTAGTTTAAGCTGGAGCTAAATGTTTGCCATGATGCTTGCATTGTGAGGAAGGGTAGGTGGGATTCTGAGTAATGTGTTTGTATAAGCACTTTAAGAGAAACATTATTTACTACAAAAATTAATTTCTCTGTCAAATTCATTACTGCATTAACATTAGCAGACTTGGTAAGAGGAAAATGAAATGACTGAACATCCAACCTCTACCTGCATCATCTTGTAGATGCCCAGTGATTGTTCTACTGCTCTACTGAAAGGATGAATTTTCCTAACATTAGTTTTACACATGTGAAGGCACTATGATTATACTTATGTGAGGTAGATCCCTGTGGGATACCTTGACTAGTTAATGCCTTTTACTTAAGAATTTCTGGGGCATATCCAGCAAAAGTTGCAAGGTCATGTCAGGGTCGGAGGTTGTGCTTTTATGAACAGGGCCTGACGAAATTCAACTAACTCATTTGTGAAGCCATGAGTCACAAATAGAAGCAAGAGAAAATAGACTCGGTGTGTCTGTCTTATGACCCCACTGTTTCTTGAATTGAAACATTGCATTTGAAGGTCAGAATCATGGAAATGCTCATATCTTAGACACCAACAAATCACTAGTCATATCTGATCCTGTGGGAGTTCAGACTATGCTGATTAAAAACTTCCATTAGCCATGCAGCAAGTGCTTTTGGGGTTTTGTCTTTTTTCCTGCCTTAACTGGCAGTAATACCCTTTGTCTTTGTGTGCTTTGGACTGCACCTGAGGGCACACAGAAGGTCCTGCAGCTTCACCTATCTGGACAGACTGATTAAGGAGATAGAGCAAACAGTTATCTATCGGTTGCCTAGTGAGAGTAACCTGTTCTTAGAAATGAAACCAGGTTGCACCATTAAAATGAAAGAGTCATTGGAATGGAATTGCATGTAATCTGGATCCCTGGACAGTGATGTAGCACACATACCCTGCACACCGAATCTAGTGCTATCAGGAAGAAAGTTTGGTATGCTAACCGCTTCATTGAGGTGGAAGATAGGGACTCAAATTTAGCCAAGCTGAGCCATTTCAAGACCTAGGAATGGTTCCATTCTGGGAACAAGGTGTGCATGTGTGGTTTGGATACACTGAAACTGGACAGTGAATTGGTAAAGTCCTTGTTGCAGACTCAATAAAAGTTGTATGGATGAAGAGACCACAGTTTTAAGCAGATGGCCTCTCTTTGATAAAGAGTTGGACAAACAACACAGCCTGCCCAGAATGTGTTAGACTATGTAACACTGGGCACACCAATGATGGTTCTTCAATACCATAATGCAAAGGTTCCAGAGATTTTGTCCCACTTTGTTTGAAGTGTTAGGCCACCATGACAGAATTGTCTTAACACCATCAGAATTGTCTTTCTTTCTGATGCATTCTTCCCAAGTGTGGGAAGTGTTGAGAATGGTTGTACTGAAATGGCTGAGGATTTGAAGAAACTTCCTCACTAAAATACATGTCATGGTGGACATTCCTGATGCATGAATAATAATGACTGCACTTGGGAGGAAGACAAACCAGGTTGATACAAGTTTGAAACTCAATACCTTCATGAACAAAATGTTGATAATGACAAGATCTGACTTCTCTGCATCAATAATCCACCCTGAACAGTGATAGAGGTAGAGAAGGTTATTCATATCATGAACCAAACAAAATGTACTGAATGTTTCTGCAGTATATTGTCAAGGTATGCAGCCATTGCTGTGGAAGGGGATCTCCTAAAGATGGATATGACCCAGTCCAATGTCTTGGTGAATGCCCAAGAACTGCCACTGATACCAAATCACGGGGTAGAGAATTTGCATGTGTCGGACAGGTCAAGACTTACTGTTTTCTTTTCATCACACAGAAAGGCAAATGAATCTTGCTGTCTCCATCTTGAATTCTAAGGCAATAAACAACTGACTGAGTCTGCTCAGGTCTGTGAAAGGTCTCAGTTTCAAATTTGTTTTTCAAGCCTGAAAGAGCCTGGAAATGAAACCAGGGGTGTTTGTTTTTGGACTATCTCCACTGCCTACTTTACCAGCATATGCTCTATCTCCTGTAAAATGTCTGTCATCATGTGATCACTTGGAATCTTTGTCGTGAAGGTGGATGATACAAGTATAGGGGGCTGGATGCACAAGCTCTGGAATTTACTTTTTGGAAATAGGTTGATTTAAGTCTGGCAAAACACAAAGCATCTGGCACCACAGGAGGGTCACCAGCAGGTGGGAGGTACAGCATGTAACTTACAGTTGGTGGGAAGCTTGGGGAGGAGAAATCTTATTTTCTTACCCCTTCCCAGCTTGCTGTTGGAATCTGACAGACATGTGGTTGTCTATAACTCACTTGGTCACAAAAAGATTGCCACAGATGTTGGGAATTACCTGTGATTATTCTGGTATTGATCATCCCTTCTCTAGTATGCTCCCTGACAGTGTCATGCAAAGATAAGGGACTGCACTGAGAGCTGAAGGGTCAGTTTATCCTCTGAAGAGAAGGGAAAACCAAAAGGGAGGGAGTGCATGGTCACTGCATTAAATGGTTTGAGAGAAGACCATAGTTGTGCATCCCCTCTATCATATCCAGTTACATAAGGCTGAAGAGATGATAGATTCATGACCACCAAAACCGTACATTGATTGTCCATATGGCTGGACTGGTTGGTCAACAGCAGAGATGACATGTGAGGATGAAATATGACTTGTGGGCTGGGCTTGCCAGCAAAGTTCAAAGATAATCTCACACATTCAGCTTCAATGTTTCCAATTTCATGCATGGGCAGGGATACAGACTTGTACAAAGTGGTCTGCCAATTTGTGTTTTCATCCCTCTCACTTGTTGATATTTGCAATGACAGAGCTTGCTGTAGGATGCATATCATTCATGAATCCAATACTTGATTGGAATAGTTGGTGTGGCAATTTTTTGTACCTTGGTAAAGCTTATTAAAAATTCTTCACCCCCCCCCACAAAAGGCCTCTTCCATACCTCAAGAGTAGCCCCTCCATAAACTCTGATCAAGGTATGTGGTCTAGAACTAAAGTTTTTATGCTACAAACATTTTTTTTCTTTCAGTTGGTGACCTTGACCTTTGTCTCACTAAACAGTATAAAAAAAACTTCTTTCTTACCCAAGGTGGAAGTCATCTACAAACTTTGGCGAAGGCATATGGTAAAGAACTGATATTGTTTGTGCAGAAAGAATTCTTCTTTCAGTCAGTGACCTTGACCTTTTGACCCCAAAATCAATAGGCTTCTTCCTTTTCCCAAGTGGAAACCATCCACAAGGTTCTGTTAATGTCAGTGATGTAGAATTACTGTTATCATGTGGACACCATTTGTCTTTGTCTAGTTACAATAAACTTGACCATTAACCTTTCTGACCCCAAAATCACAAGCCTTCTTCCTTACCTCAAGTGCAAGCCATCCACAAAATTTGGTAACTGTGGATGACAGAAAGCTTTATTGTACAATCAAGGTGCATCAAATAAATTATATATTCATGTCTTACACAATAAATAAAATATGCGTATAAAACTGAGGACTTGGGCATCAACATGAAGTTTAATAAAATAAAAAAAATTAGCCAAATAACTCATAGTGATTTACCTGCTCTCTTTCCTTGAACTTCGATGCAAACTCTGCTGACACTGGTACATTCAGGTTAGCAAACTGAAAAAAAAAAAGATTTGAAAACCTGCATAATGATTTCAAGATGCAAAAGAAGATACCAATCACTATATCTTCTGGCAACTACATTAAATATTGTAGACTGTTGCTGTTGTCATCTTTATATTCATCATAACTGTTATCATCATCCTCATCTAAAATTTGAATCCTATTGTACAATTTAATGATTTGTATTTTGGTTTGCTTTTTCTCAAACCTTGAAACTATAAAGACTTGCATTAACATAATATAAGTATCTGTTCATTTTCTAAACCTGCAAGTAACATCAAAGGCAGATCATAGCCTAAATTATTCTTGCAATATTTGTGTTAGCAATTCTCACAAAACAACCTTGATACTTTAAAAATTAAAATTCATGTTAAAAACTTCCTATTCAGTAAATATTTTAAAATCAATTTTGTTTACTCTGATTTGTACATCACACCAGGAATTTTTCCCTCTCAAATGTATGTATGTATATATGTATGTATGCATACATGTATAAGAAAATGTCAGCACCATATTGGCTTTCGAGTGCCAATTCAAAATTACGTTTTTAACAAGAGTATTGTCAATAGCACATTATATGCCCACATCATGTATAATAGTCCTCTATGAAGATCACTGACATTTTTGTGCAGAAAACATTGTTCTTATTTCACAGACCCTGACCTAACATCTTTGGCCCTGAAATCAACAAGCTTATTCCTTACCTCAAGTGCAAACCATCTATGAAGTTTGAGCCAGATCTGTGATATAGAACTAAAGTTAATGTGTGGAAACAATTTTCTTTCGACCCCAAATTCAACAGTCTTCTTCCTTACCTCAAATACAAGCCATCCAAAAAGTTTGGGTTGGCTGAAATATGTTATGTACAACTAATGTTGCTGTGCAGAAAGCATCATTTTATTGTTTTAGTCACAGTGACCTTCATCTTTGGCAATAGGGTTCTTCCCTACACTGATGTAGTTCTCCAGGTATTGTGTGGAAACTATTTCTTTTCAGTCACACTGACCGTAACCTCTGATCTTTTGACCCTGAAATCAACAGGATTCCTCATTACCCCATTTGCAAAGTTTGATAAATGTAGATGGTGAAGAACTTGAGGTATTGTGCAAAAATTTGTTTTTCTTCTTTCAATCTCAGTGACCTTTACCTTTTGGACCTAGAAGATGACATTGTCCTTAGATCCACAAAGCTTTGGTAACTGCAGATGGTGGAAAACTAAAGTTAAGGTGCAGAAACCAAATCAGTGGATGGGCATACTTACAATGTAAATTAATATGCTTCACCGTATGGTAGCACATACAAATAGAAAGATAAAAAAGTTGAAAGAAAAGTAGATTTAGGGATTAATCCATCCCCCCCAAAACCCCATGAGGTCCAAAAAGATAAAAGACAAAAAAGATAAGATGCTCATTTTACCAAGATCAGGTGCTACTTGGGAAAGATTGGGAGCTAATCATCCTATCCCATGTAGCCATAAAATACAGAAATTTAACATGAGCATGTACAATGTCAAATGTAGTTCACAGTGACCTTCTATTCAGCAAGAACAGTGCTTGAGACTGAACTCTCAAGTCAGTTAAGCATGAAATATGGATAACAATGACTTTTATGAGGCTGCAGTACTCATCAAGATGCATCACCCAACCAAATTTAATAATTCCAGGCATAACAGTATGTATACAATGTGCCAACAACTTGAAATAATTACTCCAAAAAATACTTTACCAAGAATGTTCAACAAAAGCACATGTACAAAGTAGGTCTGATGAACCCTCCTGGTGTCATATAAGAGGTGACTAATGGAGGCAGGAACTACAATAGCTTAGTAGCTAGCATGCAGGACTCATGACCAAAAAAGGTGCTGGTTAAATCATAAATGGGTCAGCTTTAGTCATCTTCGATAGCCAAGGTTCTGATAGCCCTATTGACACCTTGCCATACTGAGCAGACACTTCTGTGCTTCGGGTCTGTGAATTACATTGGATGTAGCTGCAAGCCATTGCATCCAATCAAAAATTTGTTGTTCAAATCTGAACACTGTTCCTACGTAATCGTGACAAGTGGAGAACACAACTTGAATGGACTGATAAATAAGCACTTTTCCAGTGCCGGTCTGTGTTTGCACAAATACCTTTCACTCAAATAGACCTATAATGGCTTCCCTCTGGTACATAGTCATACTTTTGATGTTAAACTTACAAAGTATCCTTTTAAAGTCAATTGCCACCACCGTTTTCGGCCGATGTACAATGCACCATGCTTTTGGTTAGTTGGCATTACAAACTAAGGGAGACAACACATGAAATCCAATAGATGTCACTAGGACAAAGCACCAATATAGCTGTTCAGTCTGCCAAGGTGTAGACAGGGTTATCAGAACCTTGGCTAGCGAAGATGAGCTTTAGTAGGCTACCATGGTGTGTTCTTTGTGCAAGACACTTTACTCCGATGGTCTCAGTACTATATAACTTACCTGCGTTGCTATGTCTTAAAACACAAACATCACAGTCAACATAGAGTAGGTACTATGAAACCCAATCAAACTTGTTGCTTATGACCTAGGAAGAATGAATGCTGGAGATACAGCATGGTTGTACATTTGTATGTGCATTTATCAGTGTGGACACTTGCACTGATGCCTGAGGTTCTACAACAGCTCTCCTCTACTTCCTCCAGCGATGACCATAATATTTACCAGGTTTTTCATAATAATAAAAAATAAATGCAGGTTTGGTTGTGCTAACAAGTACTGGACTGAAAACTAGATGGATGGACACAAGGATTACTAAATGCCCCAGGCTGCCAATTTTTTATTTACAATTTTCAGACAAAAATTACCTGTTGCTTGCTGCCCTTCTTTGTCATCAGTGTAAACAGTACTGTATCATTCTCCTTCTCTTCAGGTTCATTCGGGTCTGAAAAAATGAATCAGCTGTTCTGAGAAGAATTATGCTAACAGCCTTATCAAATGATAATTTGTTACAAAATTTAATCATTTGAAAATGTATGCTGCCCTCAAAATCATTTATATAAACTGCTTTTGCTCTCATGTATGTCAATCTGATCCACATGACTATTTCAGAATGAATTACTATACAGACCTACAAGCAAAAGGGATGTCACCTAATGCACAAGGAAACCTTTAAGATTAATATTTCTTATCCAAATTTATCAAATGAACATAAAAACCTGTGTGTGGAAATAGGTTCAATCTATGTGCATATTCTTACTACACTGTTTAACAAAAATGAAGAGTTCATGTACATGGACCAATACATCCTGTTATACAAAATTCATAGCTTTTCAAAAAGACAACATCCTACATTTCTCCCTTGACAACATGTTCCTGGATAACTCACAAACCCACTTATAACATGGGGTCAAACATGGGTCTCTTTCTTTGCCCTAGAAAATATTTAAAGAATTAGCCACTATCTGTTGAACATAAAGAAACTCACCATAAAAACTGGTAAACTGAACACTGATATATTGCTGTTTTGTTGTTGAAAATGGCCCTTAGTGCCCAGAAACTTAGAAGCAACATTGTGAAATTCACAGGTTGTAAGAAGAAAACAAGTATCTTGTGAGAATTTATTGGGAAAAAAAACCTTCTCAATAGCCTGTAAATAACGATATATGACAAAGCTTGCAATCAATTAAAATGTCAGTAATGCCTACAGGTGGCAGTACTTTAAGAAATAAATAGCAATGAAAAAATCTTGTCAAGTGAAATTTGTGTTTCAGTTTTATTTTTTAAATCGGTTTGAGTGTAACCATCATAAATGCAATATGCCCTCTTGTATTAAAATGTGGAAAGTGTCAATCAACAATCACTGTGATGCCAGTGAGTACTTTATTCTCTCACTGCACTAACATGTCATGAACATATGCAAGGCTGCATATCTTGAGCTGAGATGCATCAGCTCCATTCGCAAGTATCTTTCAGTTGATGCCACTAAGACACTTGTGTGTTCCTTAGTACTTTCAAGACTGGACTATTGTAACTCAATTCTGTCTGGTTCGTCTCAATATCTACTCCAGAAACTTCAAGAAGTTCAAAACACAGCTTCTCGGATCATCCTTAGAGTACCACGATCAGAGCACGCCTCCCCTCTGCTCTGTACCCTACACTGGCTATCCATTCGATCCAGAATTAAACACAAAATTTGTTCTCAGTGCTACGTTTCACTGACGGGCTCCAGTCCAACATACCTATCCGACCTCACCCATGTGTACACACCAGCAAGATACTTACGCTCCTCTTCTGACACTTGTATTCTCATTATTCCCACTATGAAAATGAAATCATATGGACAACGCTCTTTTGCATACCAGGGCCCAGCAACGTGGAATGAATTGCCCACTGCACTTAGACACAGTGATCTCATTCAAGAGCGCTCTTAAAACTCACCTATTTCAACTGCAAGAACAGACTTAAAGACCTAATAATGTATCCTTACCTTAAATATTTAAAGCATGTTTTCTGTAACTAATTTGTGGTGTTTGTTTTTATTTTTGTAATCATATCATTATATATGTTTTTTAAGTGTTGTCAAATGTTGTATTTATTAAAAGTATTCAAATTTGTAATCCCTCTTTTTGCACTGTCAACATCCATCTCTTCAAAAAGGTTTTAGAAGTCTCTCTGTAACTAGCACCCTTTCTTATGCTGTGGTCTCTCTTTTTCAATCCCGTTTTGTGCACGTTACTGAGGGAGGATGACATACATCATGTATAACAATAACCTAGTTCAAGATTCCATTACATTTTTCAATATAGAAAACTATAGTACAATTTACTAACCAAAAATTTTGTTTTTCTTCAGATGGACTGGCACTGCAATGTCTAACTGTGGCACCTTCAGCGATTCCTGGTTTCTTGCCTGAATAATAAATTTATGACAATTTAGTATTGCTGCAAAAATATTTAATTATAATTTTAATCAGCTGGCTATAGCCAATATGTTGAACCTGCCTCCAATCAGGACTAAATACTTACTTAAGATATATTCCAAATCTTAAGAGGGTAGGAAAAAATAGTACTGAAGAAAGAAATTCAAGGCCTCTGTTGATCCCACAATCAGATCACTTTAAACAAAATTAAACTTTTCCAAAACTTCAAAAAGAGTTCCACAGTGTTTAACACTTACTATCATTTTGAAATTGAAGTTTAATTAACTGTGCATCTTAATTCTTGACAAATAAAGCAAGATGGCATTTATTTCCTGTACTTTTTGAAGAAAAAGCTGGGATTATGTGATCTGTCCATCTGGCCATGCATGCAATCATGAGTGCATAATGTTGTGCAACTCCTCCTATACTATTCAAAAGTTATAAAGTTGTTAAGATTTTGTTATATCCCCTAGAGGGTGATGTTCTTGTGCTGTATATAAACCTGCCAAAACAAAAATTCACATTAAAAAAACACAATTTCTGACTCATAACCTCCCCACAACATGGATGTGTTTAGAAAAAGACACAAAATATCCAGTAAATCTTATGAAAGGGCAGAGATGCAAACAGAAAAAGATTGCCTTTGATTAACACCATGATAAAAACCAGTTGCCTGTAGCCAGTATAAACAGTCAAACAATGATGCTTAATGCTCAATGAAAACACCATAGGGCAGTTTACACTATTAATTGTCACAAAGGCAATTAAATGTTAAAGGCAGTCAGAGATAAACAACCACCACTCAAGAATTACCTAACTTACCAATAATAGCCAGGGATGAATTTCTGTCGCAAGTCTTTACAGCAATTCTGTTTGAGAAATTCTGCATAGGTAAAGTATGTGAAGTGGCACAACCTGATTCATTTGAAGAAAAAAAAGTTATTACTCTTCACTGCCTTGAATGAGAATATTTAAGCCATCTTTATTTAATATTTTTCACTATTTCATGATCAGTGGCAATGTTTCTTTAAAGCTGGATTTTATACAATATATACAATACAATCCATGATTATTTTGGAAGGTGAAATAAGTGGAAATGTGATTCATTTTTCAAGACAAAAAGTTTAAACCCAGTTGTGATTCAGGGAAGTGTAAGTCATCTGAAAGTAAAACCCAGCAAAACAAAATTTCAGGACCACTGGTTGACAGTTTGACTTTGTGAGGAAAAGCTGCAAGGTGGCAGCATCTTAGTCTTTACATATGCTGCAAACACATCATCATGAGCAGTTGTCATCTACTTTCATGAAAAAATTGATCAGATATTCTTATTAGTGTGGCTATGCATGTTTGACACTATATCACAGCAATGCAGATGCAGAAAGTTAATGTCTAATGCTGAGAAAAATTAAACAAGACCTTTGGGGAAATTTGAACAACAATTTCATCCAGTCTCAAATGAGTGCAAAGGTGAACACTAACACCTGCAATGAGAGTAGTAACAAATATCAGATAAGGGTTCAAATGGGGCTGCTTGGCCATGCTATTTAGGTTACATGCACTGATCCCCTTTGGGACTATAAACTACACTTTTTAAATCTCAAAAACACTCCAACACAGACTGGAAGGTTGACAGGTATGATGCACCTGACTTTGGCAACCGCAAGTTTATTCTTACCACCATGACTGTTTCTCAAGGGACACATATTTTGGGTGGGTGGCTGGGGGTGGGAGATGGTATATTTTGGCCCCTGCATTTTTAGTCACACTAATGACAAAGTTTAACACTTAGTTACAATATAAGCCAGACAGTTGTCTGGGCAGAAATTTCATTAAGAATGTTCTAAAAAGACGACTGTCAATACCTTCCATCACAAATAAATTGGCACTTCTGCACATGAAGAAGAAAAAGAGGTTAAAGAGCTGCTAATGAGCATGTCCATGACTAATATCTTACAAAAATCACTGTGAGCAACTTTCATGCTGTGGATAATCAACCTAACTTTGCAGTTCTGTAAACACTAGTAACAAAATATCGTAAACCTGACTAACTTTGATACTAGATAGTGACATGAAATACTATCTGAAAGAAAATTGTGAAAGACTTCCTTTTAGGCTGCAGGAATACCAGGTTTAGTCAAACCGGGGCTATCTACATCTTATGAAAAAAGTTTAAAACAATGCCCAATGGTCAAGGTACGTCACAATGAATATAATAAAACATTAATACCATTAACATAGACACCATTCAGCCAAGTAATTTTATAACTACAGTCACACCTGTCAACAGCGGCTATCCAAGGTACACATGTGACCTCTGCACACAGGTTCACCTTTCAAAATTGGTTTTTAAACAAATACCATGCACTAAACATTATTATCATTATTATTATTATTATTATTATATCAAGACTGTTTAACATGCTCAATTCAATAACATCATAAAATACACATTCTATCCCAAGTTTGAAATACTCAATGACCCCATAACCATAACACTTTAATTCATGGATCAAGAGTTGAAGATACTGGACTATACTGGCCACACTGGCACAAGAGACTACTTCCATTTCTCTTGCAAAAACACAACTACTTTATGCAACATCCAGCCAATGAATTGCTTCAATCCTCTACCCTTATTATAAAAGCTGCCTTGTTTTTGAATCTGACATGTTGACACCTTTGAGTCTCAGTGACAATGTGACTGGAGTGTAGTCAGTACAAGCACAACAAGATATTTTTGCTAATCAATTCACATGATATTCCTTTATCAAAACAATGTCTTCCTCATCAAGCAAATGTTTAGTCTGCAGACACTGAGCATATTTGAAATATTTGAAACTCACTGTAGTATAATGTTGTTCCAAGAACTTACTTTAATTGTGTCTTCAATCATCTTGTCAAAGGATGTCATGAAGTCCTCATCTTCCTGGCACTTGACATGCTTTGGTCCACCAGTCAGCACATTTACCTACAATTTAATAGATAATAATATAACAAGGTTGCCTCTTGAAAAATAAAAGAAACAAAAAAACCCACACAGGTATAAAACAAGAGAAAACAAAGAGTCCATAAAAGAGACTGATGATCTACTGGCAGAAAAGAAAAGCCATGAATCCATGAATCTCTTATTCTTCGTAAGATATGTTACATACAATTTTAAGTCAAATTTCCTTTTGTGTGTGTGTGTGTGTGTGTTTGTATATATATATACACACACATGAAAAGTGAGAAATTTAATGATCTTTAATATGTCTCTCTCTCTCTCTCTCTCTCTATATATATATATACATATACATACAGAGAGAGAGAGAGAGAGAGAGAGAGAGAGAGAATTATGAATTTGGTTTATAAAATCTGTTTCTCATCAAAAGAAGTCTTTCAGTGACTGCCCCATGCTAATGCAACTTTGCAGCTATGAGGGTTAGTGATAACAAGATTTTCACAATGGCCAATGTGGTAGATGTACCGGTTGTTCAAGCAGCACCATTTTTAGGACTAACTAGGCATCATATGAAGTCTTCTGTTGAAATTTTCATATTAATATAATTTCCCATTAAGAAGGAGTAGTGACAAGACTTTCAAGATAGCCATTGTGATGATCATACTGCATGTCTTAGTGGTACCATTTTTGTTTAGAACCAACTTGACCTCAAAAAAAGTCTTGCAGCAAAAAGCCTAATATCAATATGCTTTGCTGTAACGATAATGTTTTTTCAAGATGGCCACTGTGGCAGCCATACTGGATGTCTAAGCAGCACCATTTTCATTTAGGTTCAATTAGACCTTAAAATTTTATGGCAATCCTTTAAGTAGTTTAGGAGCTGCAGTAATAAACTTGTGCTAACTTACAAGAGATGACATATGTTTATCTAATATCCAGCATTAGTTCATTAAGTTTTGAGACAAAATCTTTCTTTTCCATTATCACAAATACAGATTTACATGTCTTCGGAGGTTGTGAGCACAGACTTATATCACCACTCTGCCCTTTGAGTATATTCATTTAGAAGTGTGTATAGGTTAAATACTAATTGGATCATCAACAATGCCAATAACTTCATTTTAAAAGCATCAAAATCATGGTTTATGAGTGACTACAAAAAGGTATTGGTATGCAAACAGAGCTAACATTTTAAAATCATGGGTAATTTTGTCTAAAATATTATCTTATTTGTAAATATAGTGTTTGAGCAATCACAACAATTAAACTCTTCTGTAGTGGTCATATGTATGATTTAAAAGTATGAAAACAAAGCTATAATGTCACTCTTTTGGATTACAGAAAGCATACATGTAAATTTAAACCATCTTATTTGTGAATAACATATATAATATGCAATGTAAATTTTAATCTTGTTAACCTAATGTCCTGCTTCTATTTTAAACTATCTTTACAGCAATTATATGAAAATAATTTGAGGTCATTCAAATTTTCCATGTTAATCCAAATCTTCTTAATCCAAAAATTCTTCAGTGACAATAATTTGTGTCAGATTAACAACACTTAACTGTATGCAGGTGGCTGTCCTGCCATGGTGATCAGTATATCAGGAATGGCTGTAATTACCTGATCCTCCAAATCTTCTTCTCCAGCAGAGCCTGTGTATTCATCATCTTCATCCATATCCTCATCCTCCTCTCCTCTCTCCCATCCTTCTTCCCCTGCTTCATTCTCTCCTTCACTGTGGACACCTTCCTCATCCTGAACAGAACAACAATGGGGGATTTAAAATAAAAAATGATGACAGAAATATTTATAGCAAAATTTTATCATTCTGATCCATTACAGTTAGATCTGCATTACCTCCCATAAGAACTTTCCTCAGGTTGTTTTGAATAAGAACCTTGGGTAACCCTTTTTTGGAAATGAATCACTGAGGAATTAAATTTAAATTTTGTGGTGAACTTTTAAAATGGGGATAATGCATGATATTGAAATATTTTATGTAAATACATTCTTCTTTGTGGAATATACACACTCGTAGATCTAGTGGTTTAGTGTCAGCTATGCATCAATAATTTCAATACCAAAGGTAGAATGATGCAACTGATAAGAAAACAGGACCTTTATCCTCATCAGAGGTACATCCACAGATCAAAATACTAAGAAAATGTTCCATAAATTGAAATAGTAATGAAAATATCACCATAAAAAATAAATGAATCAAGGTCTTATGGGGAAAAAGCTCTTGTCTTACAAGAATGTTTTAAAGGTAGAATGTACTCCTGAAAAATCCTTCACTAATTCTATTCATAAATAAACATTTTGTGTACTTATAATGCAAAAACAGATATAAAACCGTCATTGCTCCCAATATTTTACAATCTCTTCAATTTATCATGACTAGTTTTTAAGTTACTACATGTAGTCATTTAAAAGTCAGTCCAACTGCAAACAACATAGACCTGTGTGCTCACATATCAGGATCCATGTTGTCTGTTATACTGATTACTCCTAATGAATTGCAGAGACCCAGATCTACTGGTGTATTATGTGAATGCATCTTTGATGTGATTATGATTTTTAACGTAGCTTTAACAATTTTTCAGTCATATCGCTACGATGTCTGCAGTGTGACAGTTTATAGTGATGTCTAGCACTGGGGCATCATGCCGCAGACATGTAGCATGATGTCCCACCCAGTCACATTATCCTGACACCAGGCAGATCAGTCCTAACACTAACCTCTTAATGCTGATCACCAAGTGAGGCAGCTGTTAGTACCATTTTTCTAAGTCTTTGGTATGACTCGACCGGGGATCGAACCCACGACCTCCTGCATCCGAGGTGGATGCTCTAACCATTAGGCCACCGGAGCGGTTGAATGCATCTGTATCTGTACAGTCTGCAGGTGGACTTGTCTTGTGAGTATAAACAGTACTATAAAGTTTCATTGCCAAAGTGATTTGTAATGTGTTGTATTCTTGAAGAAAAATGTCAAGACACTTTCTTTAGATAATCAAATGATTAGAAGTTTATGTTTGTGAAAGTTCTTTTCAAATATGTCAATGGTCAGTCACCACATTAATTTGCTTATTTTTTAATTACATATGCTCTTAAAAAGCTGATAAATCACTAATCTAATTTGCTTGCTTTTAATTCTTCCTTGCATTTGTCTGTGATGCATTATATTATGTGTACAACTGTTCTTCAATCTAGGGTAAAAATATCATGCTGAGGTTTGCTCAAATAACATACATGCCCAGCACTAAAACAATACTGTTGCTAACATAAGTTTATCATCAGTATTCAATAATAAAAGGATTCACCTACCTAATTATCAACCATTAAAATTAATCTCAAAGCAAAAGGTTTCTGCAACTGTTAGGAGTTGCATTATAAAAGATCACATGCTCATACTGCATAGCTATTTTGCTAGCCAAGCATCATGTGATCAATCAAACAGCAGAATAAAAATCCATAAGTTCTTTGCAAAAGATTAAACTTAATCCCTGCCGACATTGCTCAGTGATTTCGACATGCATGTCATGGGCATACTGATTCTTAATTGTGCTCAAGTCTTTTCTTACATTATTCTTAGGTTATATTTTTGGTGTCAAATTAATACCAATCATATTTTTTGTGCACATTTTTGATTGAATTATTATGGATTTACTGTTATGCCTGCAATGCAATTGGTTGTTGAGTATGCAAGCACTTAACTTTTCACACTGTTCAGACGCTAATTTTCTGGAACAGATATCTACCTAAACACAGTTCATTTGCAAAATATGATATCACAGTTTCAACTATTTCTCATCTAATATACATTAATTTAACTGTGTCACTGAAGCTCACAGTGTTGTGTCCATCCCTACAATCAGTCTGCGGAGTTTTGAGGATACCCTTTATCATCTTCTCCAATTAAATGACATGTCTCAATGTTTTATTACATAGTACAATGCATAGAATGATGGCACTCTGTGAACTCTATCATCTTATAAAAGGTTTAGCCATATAAGGGGTTTTCCCTATATATGTATCCTTGAAATGTGACCTCTTTTGTTAACTTGTAAAGAAAAATGAATAAATAATGAATCCTATAGAAAAATAACATTTCAGATCTGTGTAGTTCATCATTATGACTTTTATATGCATATATCCTTATCCAAGTATATTAAAATTGATGCTTAGTTATAAGCATGTTTGTACTTCTGTGTCAGAGAGATAGAGGGAGATAGAAAGTATGTGTTTGTGTTATTTTACCTCATTCATCTGGCTGTGTTGGCTGGTTCCATAGTAGTCCTCCTGACTAGTTTCATCCTCCTCCTCACCAATACGAGTCTGAGATAGGCTCTGGCTCAGGTCACCTACGAAACATTAACAGCATGATGTATTTAAGAGAATGTTTTATTATATACATGAAGTCAATTTAATGGAAAATTTTATCACCATTATGTCTCTTATGTTCACATAATAAAATAGTATGGATGGTATTTAACATGTCAAATACACATCTATGAAATAGATTTTTAATTTGCTTCTATTTTTTTTCTAAATACAAATACATAAATACATGTAAGTGATTCAATGACCCCACATCAAAAAATAAAAATTCCTTTCACCCTTTACCAATACCATAATATTTGTGTGCAATAATTCTACTTCCTGCAGGTTGGAAATGTGTAGTTTTTTAAAAATTCATTTTGACTTGGCCAGATTCTGACAATTTGTTTTAGATAACGAGGTTACTATGTATCTTTGGCATTCGCTACACAGTCCAGACTCAAAGACTAGACCAAAAGCTTTAGCCAAACGTTCAATATTTGTTGAGAGCTGATAAAGTAACACTAAAATTACATTACCGTATTTACGGCATGTTTTCGGATGGCAACAAATAATTACTTTTTTTGTTGTCCGAATACATATCAAATTCTTTAATTAGGTGTCCGAAAACAAACGGGAAGATAAATTTTTGCCCCCCCCTCCCCAAGTCCATAACAAAGTTACCGTTTGCTCACACGACGACATGCTGCCATGAAGTAAAACAAGTATTTTGTCTAACACCACGGAAAGGATAATGAATGAAAAACAGGCATTACTTGCCTATTTGGTCTATTTGATACATGTCCATCCACCAGAAAACGCAATGTATTATAGCCACGATTGTGTGCGTATTTTCCAAAAGAACCTCCATATCAGTAATCTTGCAATCCACAGTTTAACCCTCTACTAATCAGTGATCAATAAAATCTACCTTACAAACGTACGCAAGCTTTATGTCTGTGTAATTAAGATATTAATACAAACTAGATAAAAAGATTTTAGAAATATAATTCTGAACATATATATACAGAAACATTTCAGTATCATGGGTAGAAATACCGGTACATGTATGATGGATAACCTTAGAGCACCAAGGGTGAGAGGCTCCATGTGGGGTGATTGTTGGATGCATGCCTAGGTAGGGTAAAAATAACAAGCAAGTTGCAATATACAAGTCGGCGTGATTAATATGTTGGTATTTTTTTAAATAAAGGTGATCTATTTGTTGTGGTTCTCTCTTTTTTTTCCACCTAGCCGAGGGTAGCTTCAAAATGAGCAGAGCTTGCCGACACGAAACAATCGACTGCTCAAAGATTGTTTTGATGCATGTCGGAGATTTCAAGGTGTCCAGGTGATAATTGTTGATAATATAATTTGTGGGATTTCTTTGACAGGTGTGTTCGGAAATAAAAGGCAGCCATCTGGATTTCATTAAAAGAGCACACGATGTACGAACATGTAGCATCCACAATCAATATTTATCATCTACAAAGAGGTTTATTACCTGTAGAACAATAACTATGTTTAAACCGTGGTACATAATGCCTTGGGGATAAGGGGTTTGTTTTGTTGCATGATGCCAATGAATTTACTAATCCATACCGACTCTCTGATGTATTGTTTAATGATATAAAGCAGGGTCATGGTTTCTAATCAAAGCCATAACTGTCACACCAGCTTGAAGTGGTTTCGTGTGTAACGATGTCTACTCTGACAACCAATCGTATTTTTGTTAGCCACACATACATACTTACAAACATACATACAATTTAGAATTTTAAATTATATTAGTTCATGGAAGTTCATGATCACATTAAATAATTGGCGACCAAATGAAGCGAACTTTGTATTAGTTAAATTAACGGCAAACGCTGTGAATTTTACTTTAAAACGACGCAGAGATCTTCTTTGATTGTGTCCAAAAACATAAACTGTAGAAAAAATTATAGCGGAGCAATGTCCGAAACTTACAAGGCATTTAAATATTATATTTGCCCCCAAAAAACAGTGTCCGAAAACAAACCATGTCCGAAAACATACCATAAATACGGTATAAGAAATAATACTGAATACTGTACACATACTGTATAAGCATCCACATAATGCAGACAGATTGGTCCAGATGTTCAATTATGTACAAAAATAGACCAGCAGTTATGTTGTTCACTGTATTTATGATTTCAAGTAAACAGCATGGATCCAGGCCTGGAGATGATCCTTTTCTGAACATTATACATGTATATACTTACTTAGTTCATCTGCCTCAGGTATTGCAGACAATCCATCCTCCATTTCTCCAGCACTAGTGTCTGCCTCCTCTGTGTCTATTACTGGCAATACTGCAGCTGTGGGACAAGGAAGATGTGAAGTGACAGGCGTTGTTGCACAAAAAAATTCAGAAATGTCTTCTAGCTCAAAGTAACAAAGAAACCTATTCACATTCTGTAAATTGATTAATATTAACAATTCTCACTGATAATTACAGGATTTTGTTTTATCTCCACACTAGGTGGACAAGAGTCATCCACAGATGTCATATCACTCTGGTCCCCCACTAATGTAAGGAACCCTACAGAAAGTACCCTTTGGCCAAACATGCTTGATTTGTTTACACCAATGCTGTATTATCATGGGTGCTGTATTATCGTGGCAAACAAGATTTCATGAATAATTTTGAACATGCACAATCTATCAGTTGTTTACATGTGTAAAGCTGTAACCATTAAGGATACAAATCTGTCAGAGCAAAATTTCCTAAAAAATGTCAACATTTAGGGTATTTCTACACTGAACAACAATGAACATCATTTTTTGTAAGAGCATGTAGTTCCATTGATCATCATATACAAAACTCTTGTTGAACTTGATCTTGATTACTAAATATACTCATTGAATCATCTGATGTTTGATGATTATTGGTTGTATACCGATGGTGATGCACAGGTCCTTACAGGTTATACTTGGAATTTCATTCCATGGTAGCCAATATGGACCAAAATTGATCAAATGTGCTTATGACCCTACTTACCATACATAAATAGGAAAACAAAACAGACTTTATTTTAAAAGTCAGTAATATTTCAGTGATAATAATAATAATATTAATAATAAATTCTTTAATATATTTATATTTCTTTGCCGACATTGCATTTAAAAATCATGTAAGTTATATAATATTTTTCAAAAAATTGTGTGTGTGTGTGTGATCAGGATTTTTAATGTTGCTTTAACAATTTTTTCAGTCATATCGCTACGATGTCTGCAGTGTGGCAGTTTATAGTCATGTCTAGCACTGGGGCATCATGCTGCAGACAAGTAGCATGATGTCCCACCCAGTCACATTATCCTGACACCAGGCCGACCAGTCCTAACACTAACCTCTTAATGCCTAGCACCTAGCGAGGCAGCAAATAATTTTGTACTGTTGTTACTCATGGATTTAAATTTTATTACATTTTTGTGTTCAATTTAATCATTAGATCCTTTCTGTTTTGAGAAATATTCAGCCAGTGCAAGTGTGGACATTTCTTCTTACAGGTAAGTGACAATTTACGTTTATTATAATACATATGTGCTACTATACCTAAGTCAGGCAAATACCATGATAATATAGAGTTGTTCCCTCATGGTATGTTAATCTGAGTCAGCCACTACATGCCATTTTATTTACATTTATGTGCTTTGATTGATGTGTGTTTTTTTTTTATTGCAACTGATAGAGGGAAAGTCAGAGAAATTTTACAAACTGTAACCATGCAGCAATAGCAAAACAGTTTGAATATGTACCAATAACAACATTAAGTACTGTGAGAATACAGTGTTCCAGGCTACTAATTATTGTCAATTATTCCATATTTTACAATACTTATGCTACACTACGCACAGTCATGTTGAATATGGCTAGTAAAACTGTTGGAGTAGTTGGATTTTGTTTGCAGTTAGTCTGTTGGAGTTGTGAAATGAGCCTGTTATCGCTTATCAGGATTACATAACTTGAACAGTTGACAATTTCATTTAGCAAGCATATGCAGTATTGCAAGAACATAATCCAATGTAAACTATCTCACAAACTTTATACCATGTTGATTTTACCAATTTTATTATGGTCTGTTACAAAATTTAAGGCACACTTTTAATATGCTTAGTCTCCTGCTCAAAATCAAAAACATCAGCCTTCCAAGTGAAGTTCACAAATGAAGCTTTAATTTGTGGTAAACAGTCACATAATATACATCTCAAAAAAACAATTTGAATGATGGCACTCAATATACGAAAGCCATAAAATAATGCAAAATACATTTGAAAAAAAAAAAAAAGCAAATGTTCCAAGCACTTAAACATGGCAATAGAAGAAACTGTCAAACTATATAATAAATATATGAAACTTGCTTCCAATATTTAAAACGTCAAATGTGGCAAAGTTAGAACTAATTCTCAGGCCACTGTTGTGGCCATCTTAAAAATCAGATCAATACCATTTTCATTTTGCTGAACTATACATCATAAGAAATCTTCTGGTGAAAAACCCATGACAAAATGACTTTTCATTCAGGTTTTTGTTTCTTTGGGTTTAATGGCATTGTTCAGCACATAATTGGCTATACATGATGTCCAGTATATTTGGTGGAGAAAGAACCTGGGAAGACCCCAGAAAGAACCACTGACCCTTGGAAAGCTACTGGCAAGCCTTCTCACATTGGCTGTGCCAACAATCAAACTCAAGTGGATAGGTGAGAAGTGTAAGAGCTCTGTAAAGGCAAGTGCCTTAGACCACTCCACAACCTAAGGCCTGTTTCATGCAAGATGATCAGCAAAAAATAAGATTTTCAAGAAGGCTACTGTGGCATGGTAATATTACATTTCATTTAGAAGTAGCATTGAAAAGATTTTTAACATGGTCAATGTGGCATCCATATTCGACATCAGATCAGTACCATTTAATATGACCATCCACTAAGGAGGAGTAGCAAAAAAATTTTCAAGATGGCCATTGTGGTGGCCATACTGGATATTAGACTGGCGCCATTTTCATTTAGGATAAAATTTTCATATTGGCCATCAAATAAGCACCATTTTCATTTAGGATCAATAGATATCATTAGAGGAGCAGCAGAGAGGGTGAACAGACCACTTTGCTGGAGACCTTATTTTACAAAATTAAAGGTTCCTACGAAGGCTAAAAAAAAGGTCAATGATGCTAAACCAAAGCCTCTAACTTGACTATTTCCATACGGTTGAGAACGGATAATAAATCGTTTGGGTTAGCTCAGTTTTGTTATCCATTGACGTATTTTTTTCTTCAAATTTTTATGCGATTTCATTTACGCGTTGGTCACTCAGTATTGGTCATTCACCCTCTCTGCTGCTACCTTGATAAAATCAAGGACCAAAGATTTTATCCAGACCTACACGATATCTAGATCTTGGATCATGTAAATTTATCGTTATAAATCCGAACGGAACAGATTGTGCTTTTGAAAAGAAGTTTTTAAATTTAATCATATCCATGTCTCCTGAACACCAAGTATAATAAATATTCTGCAGAGTATAATTATCTACTCCATTAAACACAACCAAAATATTACAATTATCTCTGATCACCTTAGGTATTTGTGTATATCGTTGTGTAACATAAATCACGTCAGTATTTTTATGTCTACCTCGAGAAAATATTCTAGCTGGATTGGATTGTTTATCCAGCATAACATCATCGTACACTACTAAATTATTAATAAGTCCATCTAGATCATCTACAGATGGTGCCTCATCGATATCGGTAATAAAATCAATAACATCGTTTCCATCTTCGTCCAATATTTTTGCATTTTCATTAAAATCTTTAAGTACCCCATAACACCGCTGATCATCTACAGATGGTGCTACCAAATATAACCTATCCCACTTGAGCCATCGCATTATTAGATTAAGCAATAATTGTGTTTTACCAGATCCAGATGGACCTATTATAATCATTCTGTCTATATTCAGAAGCGCTGGATGGTGCTTTACTGGTTCTTGTTTTCGTGTCGCTGAGAAATCAATTATATCCATATAATAAATAATATGAGTTTATATTGTGTTCGATGCAGAGCACCTACCGATACCACTGGATTAACGACAATAACAACAAAAATAAAAGATGTGCAATTACAGGTAAATGTGTAAAATGTGGCACAAAAAAATATAAATTTATTTCATCGATAAATAACGGTGGAGATATAGCCGCTTCATTAGGGAAATTGCCAGGAGTTCCATGGGCTAAATACCCCGGTGAGAAACACCTTCCTGGATATAATTATTGTGGTCCTGGAACCCGACTTGATATCCGACTTGATGATCAGGATCAACCAAGACCAGGAGAGCATCCAGTAAATAAGATTGATCAAGCGTGTCATGTTCATGATGTTGCGTATAAAAGTAAGGATTTGCAGCAACGGCATCTCGCAGATGTAAAATTGATTCATGCGTTAAATTCTATACCTAATAAATCTCTCAGAGAAAAACTCGCTAGTTTTCTAATAAAATCTGCTATGAAAAGTAAAATAATGCTAGGGGCTGGTAATTAATTATATAACTAATATAATGGAATCTGTTTATTATTCCCCGAGAGGATATTGGAGAGGCAAAGCAGCTATTACTAAACTTTCCGAAGCAGCAAAAGTCTCACGTAATGTCGCTGCAGCGTGGTTAGCACGACAGGCAATATGGCAGATTTATCTACCACCACCTAAAAAAATTCAATACGCACATTTTGATGTCAGCGTCCCTAATGAAGTTCATCAAGCAGATATTTTATTTTTACCACACGATACTATTAAAACACGTGGACGAAAATCACGCACGTACAAATACGCATTGACTGTCGTTGACGTTGCAAGTAGATATAAAGAAGCGGAACCATTATCAACAAAGACAGCATCTGAAGTTGCATCTGCGTTCGAGCGAATTTATCAGCGAGGACCTTTGCGATGGCCACAATTATTACAGGTTGATCCTGGTAAAGAATTTCTTGGTGCAGTATCATCATTGATGAAGCGACATAACATTAAAATCAGACAAGGACATACTGAAATTCATTGTGATCAGGCAATCGTTGAACGATTTAATAGAACACTTGCTGAGTGGTTATTTGGATATCAATATGCAAAGGAAATATCTACCGACTTTAAGTCTGGAGAGAGATCTCGTGAATGGGTTGCAAGATTACCAGGTGTGATATCTGCACTAAATAATGAAATTACTCGTGCAACTTCCATGAAACCTTCTAATGTGATCACAAAAAAATATATAACCCATAGCAATGACAGACAACAATCTCGACCAATATTAGGTAATGTAACTGTAAGATATTTATATGAGCCTGGGGAACTTGAGGGTGGTAAAAAAAGAGCAACCGATCCTATCTGGAGCGTTACTACACATACAATTTCTGACATAGTTAGATCCACTGGAAGACCTGCAATCTACAGACTAGATTCTACAGCCCCTCAGCGTGGATTTGTACGTGAACAATTACAAGTAATTCCTGCGGATACACAATTACCACCACGTTCACTTATGTAAACTAGCACCTCTACGTCGATTGCATTCAAGACAGGTCAGCATCACATTATCATGTGTGTGACCTAGATCGCTATTAATTCTATCTACGGTAAATTGTCTTGGATCATTATTCGAATACTGCCATAGCATCTTACAGTTACAGCTTGCACAATCATTATTCTGTCGTTGTTTTAGCGTTATAATAAATTCAGCATCAATATCAAAGTCACGCTTATTTTTTTTGTCACATTGCTTATAACCCGCTAATTATTTCTTTATTGCAGCAGGGTCGTTAGTGATTTCCTCAGTTATCACATAATCTATAATAACCCTAAGTAGTTGAGATATTCTTCTGACTCGAGAAACTGCAAGATAGACTAAATTCGACCATTCAATCCAATCATCTACAATCCAGATATTTGTATCAGAAATAGTTAATCCTTGAGATGAGTGAATCGTTATAGCGTATCCTAACGTCCATGGAGATTTATCCATACTCAATGCGCATTCAACAACCTCAATAGCAACCAAAACAATATCATTCAAGACGAGATTCTGTACTCCACCACCAGGAATTTCCACTTCGATATTTTGCCGTCGAGTGTCTGCTGGGCGATAACATAACGGTACAGGTAGATCTGAAAACTTTTCTTTATGTAACAGAAATAATTTTTCTTGTAGTTCATCACGAACTATCTTTCTACTTGCGACTATCAAATCAGCGGGTCTCCATAAATTTAAAAAATCACTCATTGTAGTTTCTGGAATTACTTCGCATTATCTCACATTGTATTTTATCTGGCTGCAGTCTGATTAATCTTTTAAGTTCTTTCAGCGGTTCATCAATGGCTCTACGGTCATCAGTTATTTCTTCATAGTAATCTACATTATTTTTCAGCTATTCATGTGGAGATTGTCCATCAAAAGGTGGTGGTTGACCATGATCACCACACATAATCACAGCAGTATTCTTTAATAACAACCATTCAAGAAATACTTTTAATACTTCTAACGACACCGTGCATATCTCGTCCCATATAATATACTTAGGTATATATTTTTCACCCATTCTTTCAGGAGTCCATGTGTCTCCGCACCATCTAAAGAAACTATGGTATGTACATGATTTTACTCCTCGCTCTTTTATTTCTCTGGCGAGTTTATGTGTAGGTGTTAAAACAATTATATCTGAACTATTATTCATAAATAAGTTAATCACACGAGTTGTTTTACCTGAACCACTGCATCCATTAAGATAGACGGATTTATGTCTAGCTACAGGATCGTATACAGATGGTGCAGATGACTTTGATATTTGATTACAATTTTTGTAATATTTCTCCATAATTTCAACGTCTGCAGATTCAGAATAACTAAGTATATTTTCTTGTTTTATCCTTCATGTTCCCCATTCACCATTACCGAGTAGCGGTTTTAATAAATCCTTATATTTTTTATGTATATAAAATGAATCCGTAGCAACTCTGACAGCATCATTAGGAAATCTATTTATCATAGACAATAGATTTCTTGAAACATAAGCCAACATCGAAGATCTTAAATGAGTGAACTGCGGTGAGTTGCCATCAATATAGCTTACAATCGTACCTAGTTTGGTCCCGTCTGATAAATAAGCATTATTTCTACTTACAAACGTATTTTTTTTCGTTGTATCAGCGATTATAAAATCTAGCTCAGCGTCGTCCATAATCAATCTTGTACACATTCGTTTATGATCATACGATCCTCCTTGAGTAAACTTACCAATTATCTTTCTACCAAGATCTTTTGCGAGTTCTCATCATACTCATCCCTGCATTTACGTATATTAATAATATCATCTTCACTTAGGTCTGGAAACTCTCTTCTAGCTTCACTATCTGGTTCTGGTAACCAAACCTGCTTCTGTGGACGATATGATATAATCCCTTCATTTACTATTAACGATATTAAAATTCCAGAATCGATCATATACCGCAACAGCACTATCGGTACCCAGTATTTCTCTGAAAAATGTCTTCCAAACCAAATATAGTTGATAGGATGAAGATTTTGTGCAAACTCGAATGATTCTACACACGTAAATCCTGTTAAATCAAAATCTGGTAGGGGTCCATTTATCGAAACCTTGGTCATCTCGTGTGATGGATGTCCAAATCTCTTAAAGTATTTAGAACATTCCCCATATCCAAGAAAACTTCCAGGATAACACGCTGCCATATCAACAGAGATAACGTCGCTATATTTGTATTTAGTATTCCATAATCCACCGTGTCCATATTCAATACAGCTTTTCTGGACATCTTCAAGAAATTCTGATCGTGTCGGTCTCCATGAATTTTTCTCCTGAGCGATATGAGCAGCTACTGATGGAACGGTAAAACAATTATTTAATAATTCTTCAATCTTTATATCGTCTGAGGTATATTTCAATGCGAGCTTTTTCATTTCTTCATGAAGAGATTCTGTACGATAAATATCACCACTGGATCGTACAAACTGATCATAATGTTCATATTCTGAACTTTGAAACAACCAAACAGATACAGGGTCACTTTTACTAATATTTCTGATAAAATCAAATATATCACCATCATAAAATTTAACCGCTCTATCTCGTGGAAATATAGTTACTGCCATAGTCCATGCATGCGCGTTATGATCAATTATTGTTATTGGAGCCCCTCTTGATTCATATTTCGATTTATATAAAATCTCTCCTGTTAACGTCTTTACTGTTATTGGGAATTTTAATTTCTTTTCTAGCTCAGCAACGTCGCTGATAGACGCTCCAGTATCTTTAACTGTTTTTATTTTTTTACGTCTTAAATCTGTCAGGCCATTACCACGTATCGCATTTGTAAAATGTTCTGTAACTCGTTCAGCTACACAGTTTATTCTCGACAGTTTCATCGGTTTGAGATCCTTAACGTCAGGTTTATCATTCAGCGGATATATTGCATAGACAACTGCGGTCACAGGATACCCCCATTCAAAATACGGTCTGTCTATACCAGTAAGTATTCCGGGTTTGGATCTGTTATTTAAGAGGACAATATTGCTTCCCGACTGCACACGGACTGGATCACGCTTATCACGAATAATCCAGATATCGTCATCTGTATTTACAATAAATTTTATTAAAATAAAATATTTTTGATTATCAAGGTGGTTAATAATCACCCTTCCTCGTTTGTCATTCATCACATTGACAACATTTCCAACTCTGAATGTTGACCACACATGAGCCGCACCATCATCACGAAATTCCTTCTTGGCTTCACGGATACGTTCTGTTATATCTTCATTCGTTAAAGCTAGATCCTGCATCGAAACACTAAATTTATATTCTGGTAGTCTGTCAAGATCAAATCTGGGTCCCGCTGAGACTGCGGAAGGTTCAATCATGGATAATTCCTCCATATAATTGTTTAAAACAAATATTTAAATTGAATTTTATTATATATATATATAATGATCGAAACAAAGAATTACTGCCACTGGCTTAAAATTGGACATACTTCTCCTTGTAACAGAGCATGCATGAATGAATTCTGTGGCTACCATATGCAACGTGTTAGACATGGAAGTCTAGGACCAAAACCGTGTATTCAGTGTGGTGCTGGAGTCAGAGGAAAAACTCAGTTATGTGTGAAATGCGGCGGTAAAAAATATAGAGAATTAAAACGTTATCATGACAAAAAAAATAATACATCGTTAGGTAAATCCCCTATAAAAACTGCAGAGGATTATCTGGCCAGATTTCAGAATAATGATTTAGACAAATAATATTATTATATAAATGGAGCAAAACGAATTTGTGAAACATCCAACCATTAAAAATTATGAAGCATCTCGAGCTGGTGTTATTAGAAACTGTAGACTGAAAAAAACCAGTCAGTAGTCTTGATAATACTGGTTATTTTAGATTCAATGCTGGGAGAAATAGATATCTATTTCATAGGTTCATTTTTGAGTGTTATTTTGGATTGATTAAAGACGGACTTGTAGTTGATCACTTGGATGGGAATCCCCAGAATAATCAGCTATCTAACTTGCAAGTCGTTACACAAAGTCAAAATTCTGTACGTGGAAATACAGGAATGTGTAAAGTATTCGGAAAGAGAGCTATTAAATCCATAAATACAGAAACAGACCAAGAAATGACCTTCCCTTCAATAAACGCAGCTGCCAGATATTTTGATATACATCCACGATCGGTACAATTTGCAGCTGATAAAATGTACAAATCTGCATTTTCGAAAAAATATAATCTGCGGGTAATATTTGAATATGTCATATAACTATTTCTTAACAAAAACAGAATTACTGTATATAGTTCGACTGTCAGTTTTGCCAGGGGTTTTGTTTAGCCATAACTACAGTCAAGGGTCCACCTTCACCGTTGCTGCTCTCAGCGTCACTATCATTTTTGACAGAATCAGATAGCATAATCTTTCTTAATTGCATTATACGATTGTCCATAATTTTTTTTCTTTCGTATTCACGAGACAGTTCGGATTTAACCTTTTTGATTGACTGTGCAAGAGGTGCAAATAACTTTACCTGATCGTTTTTTTGCCATAGCTAGCGATTCAAGCATAGATTGATAAATTAATTTTATAAATCTGTAGTTTGAAGGTAGTGTATATTTATTATCAAATTTTCTCTGTTGCAGTGATTCAAAATCGCACATAATTTTCTGAGGGTCAAGATTATCAGATATTTTTATTCCTGTTATGTTTTAGTTTTTTAATAGCAGAGATAATATCATTGATGTTTTCATGGTTCATTATATATATATATTTATATATTTAAAATAAAAAAAATATTAGCCCCCATAACTTTTTTTTTGTCAGGAGGCTGTATTTTGTGTGATATATGGTTATGAAATATATACAGATGGTGATGATCTCGATTTTGGATGGCACAACATATATTGTATGGTCATGAAATATATACAAATGGTGATGACGGGGGAATCATGTCTACGTCCAACAGATTTTGTACACTCTCCCCCCCATACAAAACCCCGGGGAGTGTAAAAGGTACACCCACCACAAGGGTGTATGGTAGGAGAGTGTATTTTGTCTGTTGTGGATTTCGAGGAAATTCTCCGGGTTCCCCCGATTAAATAGCATCAGTCGCCAAATGCAAGATAATATATCTTTAGCATTTTTTGAGACTCGAACACGCGAGAGTCTGCAGAACTTCGATCTACGTCCAACCGCGTTACCACTTCGGCCATCGCTCTCTTATCAATAATACAGTTAAATTTAAGTATATAAAATATTTGCGCTGTCTCACAGGACTTGTATTACTAATGTAGCGTGAATTTACTTCAATTTTTCAAAATTAATAAAATAATCGCACGTATGAGTTATCATTCGTTAAGGTCAAAATACGTTAGAGCTAAAAATAACTCTACGTACTTGGTATATAAAACTGACGTGAATTTAAGGTTATCAGAGTCAAAAGATGCATTAATATCCCTCTCTGTTACAAATTATTGATTCACTAACAGTGATGCTTACAGAGAACAGATAGATCACTAAATAATTAACGAAAAATGATATATATCGTGTCCGTACAGAGACTGAAATACCTCGATTATAGATAACATGTATTACAAGGGAGATAATCGTTTAATTTGCTCTACAGAGAGACAGAGCAGAGTTATCGCGCTTCATTATATAATCAATTACAGTGAAAAAAATAATTTTTATCTGCGTTTTGAGAGAAAATCTCGTTTTTTGCATGAAAAGTACCCAAAAATCAACGAAAATGCACTAAATTTTTAGAATCCCTCGGGTCAAACCCCCAGGGTTTCTCTAAATGATTTTCGTGTTTTTCAGCATTTTCTTCCCAAACATGTATAATTTCATCATTTTTTGCTCGTTTTTTTGATGATCACTTGCTGTTTTTTGCTCGAAATATGTTATTTTTTTGTAAAAATGTCAAAAAACACGAAATCATTTAGAGAAACCCTGGGGGTTTGACCCGTACGAAATTAAAAATTTGACTAAAAAAACGAGCAAAAATGACTAAAAAGCAAGCAAAAATAACATAAAACAAGTAAATTTTCTCAGATCTATAATATTTTCTGAATAATGCGCTGATTGCAAAAGAATTTATTCGCTAAACGAACAATGTTGGTGCGCTATCACATGTACTGTATAAGCACGACAACTGCAATATTTACTCTACGAGTGTATATACAAATTAATATTAAGATTCTCTCCTCGTAGATCCAAAATGTATCCAGACTGGTCTGTGAGTTTGAAATTTATTCTCGACAATAATGGATTATGTACACGTAGATAAACGGGGTTAATTGGTTCAGATACAATTAACCACCCGGGGGAGCTTGAGGACTGAATGTATATAATATATAACCTTGCTGGGCCTGGCTAGATTTCTCAAGGTCTACTTGATAGCTGCCATCAATTACATCACATACTAGATTGACTGCGATCGTTGATGTTATATTAACAATGCCTGGCGATATATGACGACCTCCACCGTATGGATCGTTGTTATGTTTAAGAATAACCGGTGGTAGGGTTATTCTTATCCACGCTTCATGTATTTTAGGAAAATATTCATCAATGACATCGCTGAGTGTTTTCTTCATTTCAGCGTTATTTAAATCCGGTATTATAAATGTTTGTAAATCTTTTTCTGTTTTTTTGTAATGATCAAGGAATAATTGCTTATGTCCTGGACCTGCGTAAATATTTCCATCGAGTTTAGTCGCAACTTTTATAATACTTCGATTGGCGATGCATAAATCAAATAGGATCCTATTTAAATGTTTTATTGACACGATTATCTGATTTTTTACACCATCGCTATAATGTTGAGATAATGAAATAAATAAATTTCTTAAATCATTAAGTGTTTTATCGTATTCAGGCTTAAGATGATTTAAAAATCTTTTAAAAAATTCTTCATCAACAATATCTCTCTCAATCTGCGTATTGGTGTCTCTGATAGCATTAAATGCTGATCTAGTTATCTTAGGGATCCTTTGACCGTCGAAATCAGTAAAGTAATATTCATCGTTGCTTGGATCAGATTCAAAATTTATATAAAGCCATGGATTTTTATTTTGATATTCTGGATCTTTAATGAATTTTTTTTCCGTTGTGAGAAATTCATTTTTGGTTGGTTCTGGAATTTCATTTGATTTTTGGTCTGGAGGAACATCAGGCCATCCTAACACAGATCTGATGGAACTCTGATAAATGTCTACGAGATAACCAGGGGAATTTATTTCAATAGCCGCTGATAATGTTGGTTCGTAAGCAGTAATCGCTATTTTGGATTCTTTTTCTGTAATGGATTTAATTCTGCATTGAAATTCATCGTTGATCTGATCTATCTGATAACTGCCAGTTGGAATACTAACTACTTGCCAATCAGGAGTTCCATCAGGTTTATTCTTATTTGCGAATACTAATGAATTATTTGGCTGTAGTCCACCAAATGATTTTGATCTAATATTAGGCCAGTTATGATAAACCCGTAACTGTGCTAATGCTATTTCTTTTGCAGGAATTGCGGTTGGAAAGTTAACGCTAAATTCAGGATTGGTCGAACTTAAAGAAATCATTGTAGTTTTTGATGGAGTTGTATTAGTGACGATCTGCTGAAGTAATTCCCTGTCTGTCATTATTATTATCGTTATTATTTAATTCTCCATTTTTTCGCTTTGGTTATTGTCACTAGCGATTATGAATGCTTCATCGTAGGTTTTCATTATCGTTGCGAACTCCTCATCAGATATTTTACCATCGCTGAGATACAAGGAAATATATGAAGCTAATTTAGAGTAGGCGACTGTTGCTGTGTGTAATTTCATCATGTACTCATACAATTTATTATTTGTACATGTAGTTATCTTCTTAGCGATAATACTGAAAATACTTGCGCATGTTGTTGCCGTTGAAACGACGACTGTTATAACCGCAGGCGCTGTCATTGTTATCGTTGATAATAATAATCCGGATCCAGCAACAACAGCGGAAACTGAGTAAACGATTATATCAATGACAACCATATGTCTGCGATATTTGTTTACTTTTACTGTATAATCCTCGATGATATTTTTTAGTTTGGTTTGACACTCACATACTTGAGCGTATCTGTGACGTTGAATGTCGATAAGTGACTCAGTCACTTGATTCATTATACTAACAACGTCATTTAATTAAGATTCAGCTACGAATTCTAGGCACCACCAGTAACGTCTCGGAGGTATTTCCGTTGATATTAACGTAAACGTTTCTTTGATGTTCTTGGTTAGCATCACCAATAGAGGATTATGATATACATTCGGTGATAATGAAGTTGCCGCAGTAATTTCCGAACCGTACAGGGATAGCCTGTATAACCCAGTTACTTCTGCGATATGTTCGAGAGTGTTATTTTGTGGTGTCCATGTTGTTGATCCTGATGCTACTGTGTACACGATATTGACGATCTGATTGTGAGGAATTTTAATCAGATTAGTTTTTTGAACAATATTATGTATTTCACTAACGATATCATTGAGTTTCATGTTAACGTCGGCTAGTTTTATGTCAACGATTGGTGGATCACCAAAAAAATCATGTACAGATTTATGTTTCTACGAAAATTTAAAAACGTTTGTAAATGTCTAGTAAAAGTATCATTGAGTGTGGTCATTTCATTATTGATCGCAGCTAACGAAGTTGTCATAGGAATGTTGCTATCGTCTACATATTTCTTCATTGCAGCGTCAAAATCTGATTCTGGTGTTCTAAGATTATTAATACCATTATTATTTATGTTGAGAAATGCACGCATTATACCACCGTTGACTAATACGTACTTAGATTCTTGATCATCGACATATTTTTTTGTTGCGGCGTCTGTATCTACGGTTGGATTTCCAAGGTCTATAATTTTATTTCGATTCATAATAATGCTACCCGTGAATGAATCACCAGCTCGCTTGATAAAATCGTTAACTGACTTACAGAATCTTGTATTTTACCCTGATCGGAGAAAATAACGATATTATCAACAACTGCGGTAGGAATTCGTACGAGTACATCTGTCAGTTGTATGTTACTCGTTTTTAATCGTCCTTGTTTATCCTGAAAAACAACGAATTCATTCTGATCCACACTTGTAATATTTAATAAATCGTCAATCTCATTTCTGAGTTGATCAAGGGTTGCGTATTTAGATAAATCAGCTTGCTTCTGAGCTTTGCGAGATCTTCCGTAAATATCTACCATTATATTTATTAGTATCCGTTTAAATGTGACAATGTGGTATATTCATGCACGACTTTATGAAGTGGTTTTGTTGATTTTGATATAGCATCAAGTACATTAAGTACTTCACGACCACATATTGGTGGATCAGTTAATGTTTGTGTTGGTAACGTTGAATACCAAATTG
>JAECUM010014343.1:0-27493 GCA_016617855.1 Megalonaias nervosa
AGAGAGAGAGAGAGAGAGAGAGAGATTTTAACGTAGCTTTAACAATTTTTCAGTCATATCGCTACGGTGTCTGCAGTGTAACAGTTTATAGTGATGTCTAGCACTGGGGCATCATGCCGCAGCCATGTAGCATGATGTCCCACCCAGTCACATTATCTTGACACCAGGCCGACCAGTGCTAGCACTAACCTCTTCACAATGGTAAAGTGGAGAGAGAGAGAGAGAGAGAGAGAGAGAGAGAGAGAGAGAGAGAGAGAGAGAGAGAGAGAGAGAGAGAGAGCTTTGCTTAAAATATAAAATCATTTCATCTTCGTCGAGGATATCAGAAATAAATTGATCATTTCCAGACATTGCATTTTACAGGAAAGCCTCAGTGAATGCTGATGCTGATCTCAGGCTGATAAAGGATTAAAATAAATTACAAATACACATGGTAGGAAAATGTTTTATTGATTTGTACCATATTCAACAAGTAAACTTGGTAAACGATAGCTTAGAATACGCTCTGCCATGATGATAACTTTTACAATGATCATAACGTCGATTATTTCTATCACAAACTTAATCTCATCACAATTAGCATACGATGCAAATTACGACTATAATGAATTCCGCTATACGATAGCATTAAGCAGCCGCGCAGAAAACACGATGCGACGGCCGCATTGGTCTTAACCTGGCTTATGTATTCATTACAAATCAGAAAAACAGAACGTAGAAATAATAACGTATTTGCACAAAAGAAGATGCTGTAACAGACCTTTGGACAATCAATATAAAATTTAAGAATTTGATCCTCGGAACTTTTCTTTTTATTAATATACAAATATGATATTTTATATTTTGGAATACAAGAATAGTGGCCAAACAGAATGTCCTAAAATGTTTACGAGACTATGATTAATTTTATAATAAGTCAGGAATAGTCCTAAGATCCAGATATCTAAAAAAAAATGTTCACTTTGCGAGTCAGGAGTTTTTGGAACAAATAAATGCAAGGTCCAAATTAAAAAAAAAAAGCAAATAAGGTATTTGTTGAAAAAAATCCCCAAATTGATTGAATCATACGGCCAAAACGTTAAAGCTTGAATTAACATTCTAGATTTAAACCTGGTTAAACATGTATTTCCTGTATAGAGATTTATAAATCTTTATTAAACAAAACACCCTGAAATGTTTCCATAGAAAAAATTATTTTTATTTTCCGAATGATTGGGTACATTTATGCCTAAATCTTCCTTCCGGCACTCCAAAACTTTATGATGTAGCCTGGAACGCTGTATTATCGCGGTACTTAATGTTGTTATGGGTACATATTAAAACTGCTCTGTTATTGGTGCATTGTTAAAAATTGTGCAGTTTCTCTGACTTCCCCTCTATCTATTCCTATAACAAAAAATCGTTCTCAGTTACATCACGTAAATGCAAGTAAAACCGCTTATGGCGGCTGACCCAGATTACTGTACTATGGGGGAACCGCTGTGTATGTTATCGCAGCATTTGCCTAACTGAAGTATGGTAGCTCGCACGTATTTCCAATAAACACAAAATTGAGCTTAATGATGAGATGGAATGTCCACGCTTGCACTGGCTGAATATTTGCATAAAAATAAATGATCCAATGATTAAATCTCAGGTAAGTAGAAATCCATGATAACAAAAGCAAAACTTTAAATAAAAACTATTATATAACTTTGTCTGAATTTTAAGTGCAAAGTGGGCAAAATACATACATATATATATATATATATATATATATATATATATATATATATATAACTATTATTATATGCTCATTTTTTTCTCCGTTAACTTTACATTGTCAGAATCGTGCAATATTTTACGATATTGCATTCACGTGAATAAAGGAACTACTTTCTATTGTAAACAAGCAATTTGTTTCTGAATGAACCAAAGCAGATGTTTCGTGGACTGCTACATACCAGCTGCTTTGGCACATTCCTCGTTAACGTTTTTGATACAATGTTTCAGATTTAGGCAAACTATAGACGCCAGACAGGGTCCTTACAAATAACAGGAAAGTGACAAGGCATAAACTGTCTTCTTTAGCTGGTAATAAGAATGGCAAAAAAATATACTTATCGTTTTTCATTCTGAATTTCCTCAAATGTACTTTCTTAGTTCTGCAAATCCGAATTACATAGGCCATGTCATGGGATCTCAAGCTTGATTACACATTTCGAAATTGTACTGTAATTTCGAGTATATTCCAAGTGCAATTACATCCTTCTTGCTGCACTGAAAATCAAATAAACATTAAATTCCATAGCGTCTTTTCGATAATTGCAAATGAAAGACTTCATATTTTTCCCACATTATGATTTGAAACGTTCAATGACAGAAGAGAAACACACTTGCAGATGTCAACACGCTTCTTCCCTCACTGCTTCAATCCAATGTATATTTCATGTAGAATTGGCACAGACGCTACTGACTGAAATCCGATGTACTTCATGTAGATAAATCCAGTCCATAATCACGAAATTTCGTCGAATAAAAAAAATAACCAAAATCTATTCATTCCAGATCAAATGGAAAAGTTGTTGCAATGCGCATTCATTCACAATATGACTCCAAATTTCAATTTTAAGTAGACCAAAACGCCATTTTCTTGCGAAATTTATGTCTAGCGCGTGACCAAGTTCAAACTTATCTTGGCGGAGTTACGTGCGCATTAATAATGTTGTTGTGTAATGATGAATCTACGCTTGTGTATTTAGTTTGGAATACGGCATACATTCAGTTACTTTGTTTCTTGTAGTGTATTTTTGTTTATATAATTAAGCCTTGGGTAGAATAAGAAAATGAGCGTATAATAAAAAGTTTGCTGCATTTGTATGGGAAAATATGAACTCGTTTTGTCGGATGGATATACTGCACTCTCAAGGTCGTGCAGTATAGCCATCCGAAAAACTCGTTCATATTTTCCCATACAAATGCAGTAACCTATAATTACTGAAATATTACTGATTTTTAAAGAAACTTAACTATTATTGCTTTCCTATTTATGTAGGATAAGTAGGCTCATAAGCAATAGTTTTGTAAATTTTGGTCCGTATTGGCTACCATGGAATGACGTTCCAAGCATAACCTAGTAAGGACATGTACATCGCCATCGGTATATGACCAATAATCATCAAACATCAAACGATACACTTAGTATGTTTCGTACTCAAGGCCAATGCAAATATAGTAAATTTGACAAGAGTTTTGTGTATGATGATCAATGGAATTGCATGGACTTTACAAAAAGTGTTAATTGTTTTTCAATGTACAATTACCAAAACAACTGACATTTTTTTTAGGTAATTGTGTTCTGATAGATTTGCGTCCTTCTTAGCTACAGTTTTACATCTGTAAACAACCGATAGACTGCGCCGCGTGTTCAAAATGACTCGTGAAGAGCTGTTCAAAATGACTCGTGAAGAGCTGTTCAAAGTGACTCGTGAAGAGCTGTTTACCGTGATAATACAGCACTCGCGATAATACAGCGTCGAAGTATAGTTGACGCTGCTGGTGGCTGACATGATTGTAATGATTTCAAATTCTCGAAAAAAAGTCAAATTCTCGGGACAAGTTTCCTGTGCTCAACTTTTGGTTCAATCAAATACTGAAAGGGCTACAAAGCTATTATTATTAGTGGAAAGACCGAAATAAAATTGTTGTTACTATGAATGAATGGAAAGCCCAAACTTGAACCAGTGGAAAATAACATTGTATATCTTATCTATGCTAGTTATATATACATATATCGTACATATAGCAACATACATTTATATGCATCCTTTACTTATAGTTTCAACATACGATATTTCTATTAATATATTTTTGCATACCAGTGTACAAACAGCAATAATTTTACTACACATTAGGTATGTATGTAAGTATGTATGTATGTACGTAATATGTACGTATGTATGTACGCATGTATGTACGTATGTATGTACGAATGTATGTACGTATGTATGAAGTTTTACGTAACTGTAACTAAATAGTGACTCAACTGTACCGATCTAAGGTAGTTATAACATTATAAATATAAACAATTACAAAAGAAACTTAATTTAGGTACTACATTTAATGGAATATGTATTAATATCCTAGTCACTGTACTACATCTTATAGTATACAAATTTATTAGCACAATATCAATTAGATGTTGACATTGCATCAATAACATATGCTGTATAGCATTTAGAAAGTCATTTCCTGTCTATGCTGTATAACATTTAGAAAGTCATTTCCTGTCTATGCTATATAACATTTAGAAAGTGATTTCCTGTCTATGCTGTGTAACATTTAGAAAGTCATTTCCTGTCTATGCTATATAACATTTAGAAAGTCATTTCGTGTCTATGCTGTATAACATTTAGAGAGTCATTTCCTGTCTGTGCTGTGTGACATTTAGAGAGTCATTTCCTGTCTATGCTGTATAACATTTAGAAAGTCATTTCCTGTCTATGTTGTGTATCATTTAGAAAGTCATTTCCTGTCTATCTTGTGTAACATTTAGAGACTCATTTCCTGTCTATGCTGTGTAACATTTATAAAGTCATTTCCTCCTGGCTATGCTGTGTAACATTTAGAAAGTCATTTCCTGTCTATGCTGTGTAACATTTAGAGAGTCATTTCCTGTGTATGCTGTATAACATTTAGAAAGTCATTTCCTGTCTGTGCTGTGTGACATTTAGAAAGTCATTTTCTGGGTATGCTGTGTAACATTTAGTCATTTCCTGTCTATGCTGTGTAACATTTAGAAAGTCATTTCCTGTCTATGCTGCATAACATTTAGAAAGAAACTTCCTGTCTATGCTGTGTAACATTTAGAAAGTAACTAATTGTCTATGCTGCATAACATTTAGAAATTCATTTCCTGTCTATGCTGTGTAACATTTAGAAAGTCATTTCCTGTCTATGCTGTGTAACATTTAGAAAGTCATTTTCTGGGTATGCTGTGTAACATTTAGTCATTTCCTGTCTATGCTGTGTAACATTTAGAAAGTCATTTCCTGTCTATGCTGCATAACATTTAGAAAGAAACTTCCTGTCTATGCTGTGTAACATTTAGAAAGTAACTAATTGTCTATGCTGCATAACATTTAGAAATTCATTTCCTGTCTATGCTGTGTAACATTTAGAAAGTCATTTCCTGTCTATGCTGTGTAACATTTAAAAAGTCATTTCCTGTCTATGCTGCATAACATTTAGAAAGTAACTTCCTGTCTATGCTGTATGACATTTAGAAAGTAACTTCCTGTCTATGCTGTGTAACATTTATAAAGTCATTTCCTCCTGGCTATGCTGTGTAACATTTAGAAAGTCATTTCCTGTCTATGCTGTGTAACATTTAGAAAGTCATTTCCTGTCTATGCTGTGTAACATTTAGAAAGTCATTTCCTGGCTATGCTGTGTAACATTTAGAAAGTCATTTCCTGTCTATGCTGTGTAACATTTAGAAAGTAACTTCCTGTCTATGCTGTATAACATTTAGAAAGTGATTTCCTGTCTATGCTGTGTAACATTTAGAAAGTCATTTCCTGTCTATGCTGTGTAACATTTAGAAAGTCATTTCCTGTGTATGCTGTATAACATTTAGAAAGTCATTTCCTGTCTGTGCTGTGTGACATTTAGAGAGTCATTTCCTGTCTATGCTGTGTAACATTTAGAAAGTCATTTCCTGTCTATGCTGTGTAACATTTAGAAAGTCATTTCCTGTCAAAATAATGCATACACAGATGTGCCATTAATCAAGGTAAATAAAATCCTGTATTATGCTGAGTGACTTAAATCTAAAATGATGCCAACATTGCTAATGTACGGAAATAATTAACACTGTGTTTTGTTTATTTGTTTGTTTCTTTGTTATATAGACATTGCATTATATAGACACTGCACAATTGCCAAAATCTATAGCATTCTATTGCCGAGTTGACACTCTTTACAGCAGTTTCTGCTTTCTTTTTTTAAGCGATATATTGCCCCATAGATTCACATTGGCAATACTCCATGGTAAGTCACAATTAAATTTTTTTCTGCTACAAACGTTTAAACACAATCCAAATAATGTAAAGTCCCCCACAAAGAACCATTGATAAATTCATAGCAGTACCCGGATGTAGCTCCAGCAATTTTAAAATCCATCATTTATTGATAGCAAAGCCAGAAGTATCGAATTAATAAATCACTATTGACGATCAAAATGTGTCATCATAATGGCTTGAAGGATACGACACAGAGTAAGTGTTTTAATTAACTGTAAGGAGTGTGTTGTTGACTACTGCTTCGACTCCTTTCTGTCAGTAAAGTACTGATGTTGACTTTTGTTTCGACTCCTATCTGTCAAACTCCATTAGTAAAGCACACCTATTTCCAGTAGTTTCCGACATCCAACTAATGACATAAGCAAGCATTTATTTCTGCTCGGTATAACGCAGAATGCAACAAAATCTAAATGTGTATCAAATAAATAATGTAATTTACACTCGCCACATATCGGGTTATGTTCTCCTATCTTGCACCACTCTTATACAGCGCAAACGCTTCTACGTCAACTGGACTAAACGTGCATATCGATTGAACTGTATAGTCATATATTGGAATGATGCACTGATGGTCCGAGGTTTTACAAGTGAAACATAAATGAAAGTATAATAGTTTTACAGGCTCAACAATTATGAAGTCAGTACAGATGTTTTCTGTTTCGTTCTATTTCGTGTATTTAACTGGTGTGCGAATGAACATTTTGATTATATGAAAACAGGCACTACTTCTTGGCCATAATTCGGAGTCTCCTCTGGAGTTATCATGGACCGCAATTTCTGCAAGTACACAAGGAAAATTTGATTGTTTATTTGAGAGTTTTGGATATGTAGTTCTCTCACATGCATTTCAGATTTTGACAAAATAAAAATTAAGTACACTAAAGACGCAACTGGAAAGATGTAGAAGTTACCAATAAATTTCAATATTTTTTGGCATGTTAATTTCATCCGAGATATCTTGTTATTTATCCACAATTAAACAAAAAGCTGGTGGCAACCAGGATCATACCACTGCTAATCTTATACAAATCTTTGAGTCTATATACAACGTATGATGTATAATTTATTTAGAGGCATAAGCCAAATAACGAAATATATAAACTTTCAATATTTTCGTTCTTCAAATTTCAACTCTGGTACCCCAAAAGTATGCACTATAGTTTTCCTCTAGAATTTTATGGATGTCTGCTTCATAACTGTCTAACTTGCCTTTGAATATTTAATTGAAATAATCTCAACTAAATCGTTTGTGACTGTTTCATTGATTCAGGTTCTAATGAAAATTTCTAATCACAACAAAGAGAACTATTTTAAATTCATGCATGTCATGATGTTTATGCATATTTTGTTCTTGGTTAAGATTAGTTTTCGCGTATTTGTAAATTTTAGATTCTATTTTTCCGTCCTACGTCATCTACTTTACACGCCATTATTAGATTTTATTTATGAACTCTGTGTGTGTATGTTTATGTAGTCCAATCCGTTTTGCATTACTGCTTGCATTATGTTCTCTTCTATTTTACTCGGTCATACTCCATCAACATCATGTCCTCTTCTATTTTACTCGGTCATACTCCATCACCATTATGTTCTCTTCTATTTTATTCGGTCATACTCCATCACCATCATGTTCTCTTCTATTTGAATCAGTCATACTCCATCACCATCATGTTCTCTTCTATTTTACTCGGTCACACTCCATCACCATCATGTTCTCTTCTATTTTATTCGGTCATACTCCATCACCATCATGTTCTCTTCTGTTTATTCAGCTTTACTCCGTTATGATATCTTCTATTTTACTCAGTCATACACCATCATGTTTTCTTCTGTTCTAATTAGTCTTAACCCATTATGTTCTTTTCTATTTTACTCAGTCGTACACCATCATGTTTTCTTCTGTTCTAGTCAGTATTAACTCATTATGTTCTTTTCTATTTTACTCAGTAATACACCATCATGTTTTCTTCTGTTCCCGTCAGTCTTAACCCATTATGTTCTTTAAGATTTTACTTAGTCATACATTATGTTCTCTTCTTATTTTACTTATTACCACTCCATTGTGTTCTCTTCTTATTTTACTCATTCTCACTCCATTAAGTTCTGTTCTCTTTTCAAACGGTCTCAACTCTATTATTTTCTCTTCTATTCTACCAAGTCCTACCCCATTATGTTCTCTTCTTTTTTTTCTTAAAACTCCGTTATATTTAATTAATTCACTTTATCCTGGTCAAGTCTGGCTTAATTAATGAAATCTAGTCTACACTAGCTTTTGTCTAATATAATTTTTTTAAGCTTTCATTATTTTTCTAGTTATGTATTCAAGTTGAGTCTACTTGTGTTTGTGTCTAGATATTCAAAGTTAATTCAGTCTAATCCGGTCTTGTTTAGTTCAGTTTAGATTAGTTAATATAGTCCATACCAGTCCAGGCAAAGTGTTTAATTTAATCTTGTCTGTATTTCACTATTTCTACAAAGAAAATCAACTCGTGTCTATTCTTTTAAGATAGAGCTGTAGAATCCCATCAAGGCCTCACAAGATCTGTGTAATTCTTCGTTTAGTACATGCTAATCAGTGTAGACTAATTCAGACTAGTCTATTAGGGTCTAACCAGTGTAGACTAATACAGACTAGTCTATTAGAGTCTAACCAGTGTAGACTAATACAGAGTAGTATAGTATAGTCTAATCAACGTAAACCATTCCCGGCTAGTTTAGTATAATCTAATCAGTGTAGACTAATTCAGACTAGTCTATTAGAGTCTAACCAGTGTAGACTAATACAGAGTAGTATAGTATAGTCTAATCAACGTAAACCATTCCCGGCTAGTTTAGTATAGTCTAATCGGTGTAGACTAATTCAGAGTAATTTAGTATAGTCTAATCGGTGTGGACTAATTCAGATTAGTTTGGTATAGTCTAATCCATTCTAGTCTAGTTTAATTAATGTTTTGTTATTTACTTTTCTTCATCAATACTACCAAGTTAGTAACTTATGTTTGATCTTTCATATTCATTCATTACGATCCCATTTTGGCTTGTCTACTTCATATTCATTCATTACGATCCCATTTTGGCGTGTCTACTTGTGCTTAATATTTAATATTCGTTCATTACAGTCCATTTGTCTCGTTCTGATAGTTTAATTCTCGTTTTAGTCTAGGCGTTATTTTACTTTTATGTTCCTACCCAATTAAGTCTACTCTTATCTCCAGTGACGTTTTGTCCTGACTATAGATTAGTCTACTCTTGTTTCCAGTTGAGACAGCTCTTGTCTCGAGTTTAGACTACTCTTGTCACGAGTTAAATCTACTCTTCTCTCCATTTTAGCATACTCTCGCCTCCAGTGAAGTTTACTCTTGTCTCGAGTTAAGTCTACTGTCGTCTCCAGTGAAGTCTACTTTAGTCTCGAGTTAAGTCTACTGTAGTTTCCAGTGAAGTTTACTCTTGTCTCGAGTTAAGTCTACTGTAGTTTCCAGTGAAGTCTACTCTTGTCTACAGCTTAACTCTATATATTCCAGTGTACTTGGTATGGTATGGTCTAGTATAACATGGTTGTGTTGATTTAGTCTCGTCTTGTCTAAAACATTTCAGTGCATTCTATTTCAGTCCTTACCTCTTTCATGCCTCCGGGAGTTCTGATAAACTTGTATACGATATAGGCGGGGATGCAAAGGAGGGAAGAGAACACCATGCACCATCCAATAGCGATTGCCCACTCCGGGTACTTGTAACGTCCATACTCGGGCTTTGCGGGGTTAATGATGGACAGAAGGAAGAGACTCTGGTAAAAAAGAATGAAATTCTACTACCGGTCAATCAAATTGACTGCTCGCTTAAATTGAACTTCTAATTATCAATAACACTGGTCTGCAAGATTTTAGAAGTCATCTGCTTCAGAGATAAAATGTGCTATTTATTATGGATTTTGATGTGCTGAATTCAAATATGACAATTAAAACTACTGATTGGCTACTGTTTCCAAGATATTTAGCATTTTACATTTTACATGAATGTATATTGTGTAGCAGAGTTTTAATCATAAATTGTAAACCTAGGTCTTTTTATGTGTTTATGGCTGCTTTACATGATATTATTTCACCTGTCCTGTTTATGTAACACTTTAAGAAACAGGAAAAGGGTTATATAAATAAAACTGATTATGAAGCAAAAGGCAAGAAACTATTATGTATATAAAAGTACATAGTTTAGTCCTTATTCAGTGTCTACTCTGCACTGCTTGGCTTGTCTCTTGTATTCATTAAATGGAGCATCTCTTGTCACTGAGCAGCAATACTCTGCAATCAATGAACAGTCTCCACTCATCTGGATCATGAACGATGTTAAGGGCTGCCATCACACCATCGATGTTGTTGCAGGCTACAAGATCACCCTCCATGAAGAGGAATGGGACAATATCCTTTTGACGGTCACGGAACATTGAAACCCTAACAATACCTGCCAGCAGATTCCACTGCTGTAGTCTGGAGCCCAACAGCTCTGCCTTACACTTGGATAGTTCCAAATCTCTGACAAGGTCATTCAGTTCACCTTGTATTATGAGGTGTGGTTCAGAGGAGGAGGATGGGAGAAAATATGGGTCATGTGACACTGACGATTCAGGACTAGAAGTTTCATCCTCTTCCTCTTCCTCGTCTGACTCAAGCGAGAATGATTCTGGTGCATCGGGAACCGGCAGTCCTTCTCCGTGGGGTACTAGGGGTATAGCTGATAGAATGTTTGGATAATGCACAGTCCACTTTTTCTTCTTGGACACACCTTTCCCAACTGGAGGCACCATGCAGAACTAACAATTGCTGATATGATCTATTGGCTCTCTCCAAATCATTGGCACTGCAAAAGGCATATATTTCCTTTTCCTGTTCAACCACTGTCGAAGATTGTGTTGCACAAATGTTGCAGCATATGTGTGGGGACCGGCTCTTGTCCTGATCTCCAATTTTGCAGCCAAAATAAAGTTGATGGGCTTTCTTAACCATAGTGGTTATACTGCGCTTTTGTGATGCAAACTTCACTTCACCACAAACACAGCAGAAGTTATCTACATTGTTCACACAAGTATGAGCCATCTCTGCTCACTTTGTCTAAACAGAAATGTGTCCCTTTTGCAAAATCAAACACTGACAAGTAAGAGAGCAGGACACTGTATGATTCTAGAGCTGATAAAGGGCAATTTGTTCAGCAGAGTGATGTATGCTTAGTTATGATTGCATCATCGATGATTTTTAGGAGTAACATGGTGTAATTTATATCATGTATGACGCAATACAAGCTTCAGATTGCATCATTCATTGTTTTGCCTAAAAAGCAATTACTGTCAGAACCCAGTCATAGATTTATTCATAGATCCAGTCTAAGATGTATTTTAGTCATATCTGGTTTAAATTGATATCCCTTCCCTTTATTACTCATTTATCCTCCGCCATTCCCAAGTCAAGGGTCGTATATACTGACCCAGTATCATATCTTAAAAAACTACAGCCAATCAACAATTTTAAGCATCATTTTTGTTCTCAGTGACCCAGAATTATTAAAGTTTGACTACATTTATTTCGGAAGCATTTTGGCTGTAGACCAGTGTAATAAAACTGAGTTTTGACAGTTGTAATTAAATTAGACGAATGATGTCGGGAAAGATAAAAAAAATACTTAATGCAGAATCTTAACTTGTACTCTGTGTTTTGACATCTGAATAACAAACTTTTGATTGAAACATCCCTTTTGCACTTTATTGACTTTTAAGAAGGTGATGGGACGAATCTTTAGATTCGCCATATCAATATTTCGATATTATCCTGGCACTTTCTATAGTAATACAACAGAGGGAAAACCAAAGTTAGTTACCATTTTTTATAAAATAATCATCGTTAATTGTAATATTGTTTGTAAAAGGATAGTTAAAATAACAAAGTTATACCATTTAGAATTTGTTCTTGATATATATATATATATATATATATATATATATATATATATATATATATATATATATATATTGAAAAGTCCGTGAACCACACTGCCCTAGAAGTGAAACAATTGTAGCACTCCATATGTATTAAGTAGTGATCGTGACATACCCTAAATTGAGACTGGTTAACAGTATGTTGCAATACCAAGCAAAGAACGATTCATAGCTACAAGTAGATACAATCTGGCAACAGAATATGACGAGACAGAGTTATTGATGGAAACATAACTGACCAGGAGAAAGAGTGGACTGATGAATTTCCAGCAGATTCGCCAAAACAGCCCGGGATAGAATCCTAGCATCGATTGTATATCATGGCTGAATCTTTCCACGCCTGAACATAAAAATTAAATAATCATAAATTTGTTGTATCACCTGTCATTCACATGTTAACGTTGATGATTATGACGGTGATGATGATTTTGATGACGACAACAATGGGAAAGATTTCTTCTTCTTCTTCTTCTTCTTCTTCTTCTTATTATTATTATTATTATCATTATTATTATCCTTATTATTATTATTATTATCATTATTATTATTATTATTATTATTATTACAATTTTGCCGAAGATGATAGGATGCAAAAGTACTAGCATTAGCAGTAGTACTCATAGCAATTAGTAGTCACAGCATCAGTATTTATTAATAGGTAGTAGTAAAAGTCATATCAGTCGTATTAGTAGTAATAATTAATAGTAGTGTTAGAATTAGTAATTAGCAGTCGTATTAGTAGTAATAATTAATAGTAGTGTTAGAATTAGTAATTAGCAGTCGTATTAGTAGTAATAATTAATAGTAGTGTTAGAATTAGTAATTAGCAGTCGTATTAGTAGTAATAATTAATAGTAGTGTTAGAATTAGTAATTAGCAGTCGTATTAGTAGTAATAATTAATAGTAGTGTTAGAATTAGTAATTAGCAGTCGTATTCGTAATAATAATTAATAGTAGTGTTAGAATTAGTAATTAGCAGTCGTATTAGTAGTAATAATTAATAGTAGTGTTAGAATTAGTAATTAGCAGTCGTAGAATTGATACAAGCTGTATGAATAATAATATAATCAGCAGTGAGAGGAGGAGGGAGTATATGTAGTTGTTTTTAGTAGTAGTGGTGTTACGAATATGTAATTAAATTTCTTGTGTGTTAGTTTTAAATTCTTTTTATTTTATTTTTGTTTCATTGTATTTTATTGTAATGATTATTTTTACTGGATTTGATATTTTTGAAAAAATATCAGTCTGATTAGAACGTAAAAGTATGACTTTAGCACTATTTTTAGCTCACTTTGGTTCATAGATTTTGTAAACACTACGCGAAAATGATTGGCTATTACCAAAGTCATTTTCGGCCCACGTGTTAGCTGAATTGTAAACAGCCTTTCTTTTTCATTTCTCCAGTGTGAGAATTTGATTTTTAGATAGGGCTATTCTTGCTTACGTGATAAATGTAATTTTTTTTAATTGCACTGTTCAAATTAGTAAATCACGTAGCCCCGTCACATGAGACACCACGTAATCTAAAATCGATGCTTAAAACAGCCATTTTCTACTAGATCTGTTGAGTCGTATTTTAAACCTTGAGGGTTCAAGAGGTTTTTATTGTTGTTGCCAGCTTGTTTGAAGTTCATCTATTTTTTGGAATTTTTTAATTCCTTCTCTAGAAAACTACACAAGTGCTTCATATTTATAAAAGTTCTGGGAGAAAGTTATTCAGTGGAAATTTATTCTGGAATTCTAAACGGAAACATTATACACTGTGAGTCAATCGAGGATCTATTGCCACCAGTAAAACAACCTCATCTGACGTCATCGCCTCCATATTGGAATTTCATCGAGATTCGAACCTGGATTCAATTAGAACTGTTTAGTGATAGGACTCATATTTTTCAATTTTAGGATTAATTTTTGGATTATATTCACAAACTGTAAGTCCTATTTCATAGTTTTACCTTGTTTTCTAGGGAAATAAATTATTTTGTTAAAATTTACAAAGCTTGTTGGCTTCACTCTTTTCTTTTGTTACATTTGTACGAGCCTACACGTAACATTGGTAATAGCAGTAATAATAGTAGTGGAAGTGGGGACGAGAGGAGTAGGCTAGTGTGCAGTAGTAGTAGTAGTAGTGGTAGTAGTAGTAATATCAGTAATAATAGTAGTGGAGGTGGGGACGACAGGAGTAAGCTAGTGTGCAGTAGTAGTAGTAGTAGTAGTAGTATAGGTAGTAGTAATAGTAATAATAGTAGTGGAAGTGGGGACGAGAGGAGTAGGCTAGTGTGCAGTAGTAGTAGTAGTAGTAGTAATATCAGTAATAACAGTAGTGGAAGTGGATACGAGAGGAGTAGGCTAGTGTGCAGTAGTAGTAGTAGTAGTAGTAGTAGTAGTAGTAGTAATAATAGTAGTGGAAGTGGGGACGAGAGGAGTAGGCTAGTGTGTAGTAGTAGTAGTAGTAGTAGTAGTAGTAGTGGGAGGAGACGGGTAGGATAAGGAAATAGGAGAAAACTGGTCAGACATATTGGAAATTGTATATATGTCTCCTTGAAGACAATTCAAGACCGAAAAATCAATTAAACCGTTTAACCTCAAATAACGTATGCAAATGATCGGAAGATTTTGGTCCAGTTGTTAATACTTATCGTAGATCCAGGAAATGGCCGTAGCCTCTAGAAATACAACAAATATCAAAGAAATCGGTGCTCCATATGTGTCCATAAGCTGTACCACGTAGATTCCACCCTAGAAAATAGGAGAAAAAAAGACTTACTTTAAACCAGCTATTAAAAGCAAAATAAACTGTAATTCGATTTGCAGCAATTCTTAGCAAAACACATTAGTAGCAATACATACATACATACAGACAGACAGACAGACAGACTGACTGACTGACAGACAGACTGACATACAGACAGACTGACTGACTGACATACAGACAGACTGACTGACTGACATACAGACAGACATACAGACAGACTGACTGACTGACATACAGACAGACAGACAGACAGACAGACTGACTGACATACAGACAGACATACAGACAGACTGATTGACTGACATACAGACAGACCTACAAACAGACAGTGCATATACAAGTCTCAGAGCATACTCTTGTAGTTATTCTAGTTTAGTTGTCTTCATGACACTGCAGAATTGCAATGCTAAGGGACAGAAATGAAATAGATTATAAATGCATGTAAGGTTGTCAGGTTGTTGAGTCGAGTTAGCTTCTGACCAATACGTTTCAAGACAGTTTTTTTTTTTTTTTTTTTTTTTTTTTTTTTTTAACATTTAATTGAATTGCAGTTGATGGTTAGTGTCAATTCCTATCAGTCTAACACTTTCTTGAAAGTTAAAATAGCACTGCTTATGAGATCTTCATACTGAATGTCTTTTTACCCACAGCTAGTACTTGAAGCTTTTCAGGGTTGGCCAGCATTTTCTTAGGTTTTCCAAAATCCGGTGAGGAAAAGGACAAAGTGTTATTGTCGGCATACTCATATTAAGAGCCTTATGTAATAAAATAGAAGGAACCATCTATAAAAGCATTAAAATGTAATGGTCCGAGGATTGACCCCTAAACCATTATTAAAAACATTAAAAAGTAATGGTCCGTGGATCGACCCCTAAGGAGCCCCTTTTTGAATTTCAGTCCAAACTATTGAAGACTGCAACTTGATTGGCTGCTTCCGATTCGACGGAAAACTCGGTAAGAGTCCTACTGAGTCATCTGATAGACTATAAGCCTTTAACTTACAAATCAGAATATCACGAGAGAGACAGTGAAAAGCCATGAATAAAAATCCATCATAATTGCAGCTACATATTGGTTTTCGTCAAGAGCTTTCATCCAGTCTTCAAGAAAACGTAACAGAGTTGTGTGGCCTCCATTACCTATACGAAAAGCAGGAAAATGTTTGTTAAAAACGTTCTCAAAAATGATGCTGACTCAGTTAATTTATCCAACAGTTTGGATACGATGGATAAAACGCAGACAGTTCTATAGTTACTTTTATCAAGAGAATCGTTCTTTTTGAAAATAAGAACTACTTGAGCTTTCTTCAAACGATTGATTGGGGAGGGGGTTAATTGACATTAGAATAGAATTTCCAATGGTGGGAAAAGAATAGAAGAGCGATTATTTTCCCTGGTCAAAGTAGACTAGAATGTAGTTTTAAACCTGGAGAAAAATCGCTATAACAGAATTTTTAGGGGTGTTGAGGTACTTGATGATTATTCTTTCCATAGGAAAATCGACATACGGGTAAAGTACACTACGAGATCGGTCATGCTATGATTAGATGGTGGTTACATATAGACTCCGCATAAAATTGAAAATTTATAGATCGTTGTCCTGTGTTTTGTTGATCTCTTTACTTGGGTCAGGTACAGCTGAGACATTTCAAACTTTCACTTCTGTAAGTGCACTTTGCCAAGCTATGCTGTTTAACAAGATAATTGTCGAGCTGCATTAAAGAACACGGCGAAACGTATTTACATGTATTCCATAAAACACAGCGAGATATATTTACTCCATAAAACACGGCGAGACGTATTTACTCTACAAGCTCTTATCTAGTTACAGTATCAGTGGTAACTCCTGGTTTCCATAGCCCCAGGCATAACTGATACGGTAACTAGATGGGAGCTTGTAGAGTAAATACCACTGATATGGTAACTTAGCTCAAGACCACTCGCAGTTCTTTATTACGCAATCTTAACTTCAAAACTTTGGATTTTGGTAAAACTGTTTTGGGTAAACAATGTTGAGATTTCATGTTCTGTCTATCCTGAATTCGACCATTACTATTCCAATGTCCTCTTATCTGAGAAGGCCTTAACGATTAACGGCGATATTTTATTCTTGATTTGGAATTTGGCTTCGACGTGCAGGACTTCCATATAGCTCCAATAAGATAGCCATTACTATAACACCCAACAGTGTAACATCATTAATACAAAATCCAACAGTGTAACAGTATTGATACAACACCCAACAGTGTATCACCATTAATACACACCCAAAAGTGTAACACCATCGGGCTTCACTATTATATTCTAAAGCCATTTCTTGGCACTTTCTGAATAAATGGGGACCGGGTTTGTTTATCTTGCCAGTCTCTTGAAAATGATTGAGGTATATAACTGTTTATCTTGCCAGTCTCCTGAAAATGATTGAAGTGTATAACTGTTTATATTGCCAGTCTCTTGAAATAGCTTGAGGTATATAACTGTTTATCTTGTCAGAGTCTCTTGAAAATGATTTAAGTGTATAACTGTTTATCTTGGCAGTCTCTTGAAAATGATTGAGATATATACCTGCCAAATTCGGCAGACGAAGTATATAAGTCTGAGTTCCCTATTAATTTATTGAATCAAGTGTAAATAAATAGCAAATCATGACTTCTCCATGCTGCCATTAACAATATTATAGTATTATAAGTCATGCAGATCTGAGAAATCTGTGAATCCTTTCGATTTTATAATTTATTATTTTCTAAGCATATTTACCGATAACTGTGTTTTGTGTTCCAGTCAGGGAGGCATGAGGCATACGTATAAGCGTCCAACATTAATCAGGCTGAAACAACTTTGTGTACGTAAGATATGTGCGTTTCAAAACGTAATCCCAGTATTGAAAGGGTGTCATACGCATCAAAACGTAACCCCAGTGCTGGGACGGTATCGTCCGCTTCAAAACTTAACCCCAGTGTTGGGACGGTATCATCTGCATCAAAATGTAACTCCAATGTTGGGACGGTATCGCCTGCATCAAAACGTAACCCCAGTGTTGGGACGGTATCATACGCATCGAAACGCAACCACAGTGCTGGGACAGTATCGTCCGTTACAAAACGTAACACCAGTGTTAGGTCGGTATCGCCCGCTTCAAAACTTAACCTCAGTGTTGGAAATGATCTCGTCAGCTTCGAAGTGTAACTTTACTCGACTGTGGTGCTCAGTCTAAGCTGTGCGATGATTTAAAGGGTCCAATCCCATAACATTAGGGAAATGAGACTTGATCCTGGCCTTGCACGAATAATTATTAGCTTGGGTAAGAACTTACACACCATAAAGTTTAAACAACTGGTGAATGGACGTCTATTTACTGCCTACGTTTGATTTTACGACTCCGTCAATAACCACTTGCCCATAAAATTTCAATTTAATACAACTGTGTAAAGCCCTACTTACATGGGTCGTGGTAGCAAGGGCTCCCCAAAAGCAATAGATCATCAGCCCGAGGGTGAACAATTCTCTTCTCTTTCTCAGGCTCGGAAACTCATCCAAAAGTCCTGTTGCTATGGCTTCTAAACCGCCAAACTTAAAAAAAAACAACAGTACAAAGTTACTTTATCACGACTAATTAGAATCTAACGAATTTGTATGCATTTTAGTCAAATGAGTCTTCAAGTAAGATGCAATAAATATTGGCTCATTCTAAATAAATGCGAAGTTTACTCTCGATAATGTAATACTGAAGAGGGAAATAGGTCCGTTTGAAAAGTTACACTCGATCCCAAGATAATGTGATACTGAAGTCACAATAAACAGCGCATAAAGCTGCTGAAAATTTGTGATGATGTGTTTTAGATTATTTTCATCGGTGGTAATATGTATCTTTTGTAAAACGGCATCAGCGAATAGCACTCTGGGAACTTACTGTTCTGTTGATAGTATATTCCAGCGTATTGATTATCAAAAGATGTAACTCAATTACTTGTGTTTCTTTAGAAAGTACGGCACTTTGAAGTTTGTTGCCCTTTCCTTAGCGGCAGTTGCTAGACTTATTCTTTCTTTTCCTTCCGATAAACATACGTGAAAAAGAAATAAAGAAAACAAAAGCCTTTCGATAACACCCTTCACTGGTACAAACGATGCCATCCATATTCACACAATAATTTGGTATACATATTCAAGTAATAGTGTGGAATCCATAATCGAACAATATTTTCGTAGACATATTCACACAATAGTTTCTTATGCATATTCACGCAATAGTTTCGTATACATATTCATGGAATAGTTTAACATTCATATTTACACAATAGTTTCGAATACATATTCGCGCGCGCGCATGCGCGTGTGCGTGTGTGTGTGGATAACTTACCGTTGTATCCAGACCAAGTGTGATAAGCATGAAGAAGAATATGACTGCCCACAAAGGAGAAAGATACAAATTGGAGATCGCTTCTGGATACACGATGAATATTAGCCCAACATCTGGATAAAGATTAAGGATTTTTTTTATCAATATATCGAATCTTACATACACATATACATTTTAATGACTACGTAGATATTCTCTTGGATGATAAGGTAGAGGTGTTCTATTAATGTATTGGAGGCAATATAACCGCAAAAGTATGAATTGTAGTCGTTTGCACAGGAACGCAAAAATTTTTGCAAATGGAAAGACTAGAAGGTAAATCTTAAATGGAAATATTTCAAGGGCTAATGTTAATCGGAAAATTTGAAAGACAAAGCTTAAATGAAAATATTTGAAGGCAAAATATATTATCCTTCACATTTTTATGTTGGCTGGTTGTGTTACGTGGATTGCTGGTACGAAAATAGACTAGCGAGATTAAGTTTTATAACTTTTCTCCATGATTGTAGACTGTAAGGGCCACTTGTGAACAATATATTACATAGCTAACTTTTTTCCATGATTGTAGACTGTAAGGTCCACTTGCCAACAATATATTACGTAGCTAAATTTTCTACATGACTTTAAATTATATTTTAAAATATTGATCATTTGTCAACATGTCAATTGGACATGAGCTTAGGATCTTGTTTTGTTTTTTCTTTGAAAATTAAATGGTCTACCTGATTTTGTCAGGATGATTCGCTAAAATCTAAGTAACCAAACCTGACCTTGTTTACAAATTTGATGGGACAATGATCCACATCCTTGTCATCTTATTGTGTCTTATGTTTTAATAAAAGGTTCAGATCAACAAGATTATTTACTCCTATCTTAATAACGGTCTTTTAGTTGTGTTCAGTTACAGTTATTTATATTATTCGTTGGAATTACAAAGTGCTCATTTGCTGTTTGGACTAGATCACTAATTTGGGCTTATTATGAATTCATTCCAAGACATTCTGGATTGGATCTTTGTGATACATCAACACTGTTGGAACATCGGCACACTCAACACATGGAATTCCTTAGTGCTGACAACTAGACGTGATCAAGCAGTCAAGATAACATTACTGTAATTAGATATATGATCGAATTATATATAGACGGCACCACAATATCCACAATATGGGTGATAAACTGAGCATGTGCCATGCGAACGTTAGTATTTAATTGAATGTAGATTTTTCGATGTATCTTTCCGATAGTATGTAGTTTTTATTAAGACAAAATATCAAACAGAAGAGAGGAAAAGAGCTGATAACTGCAAGCGTGTGTATATGTGAGTTTAAAACATAATTTTGTGTGTTAAACACTTGCTACAGGAATATATGAAATATTCGTAAAGTTTTATTTGAAAAAGAAGAATCAAAATTTCATCTTACCGTTCCTAGCCACGTCTTTCACATCTACATTTTGTTTGTAAGCCATATGACCCAGCACAGAGAAGACAACGAACCCAGCCAGGATACTAGTCCCGCAGTTGATAGCACTCGTCAAAATTGCATCTCTGTCAGGAAAATAGTGCGTAAGGAAATAAAAAGTATAGTCGTTCCAAATACATTGAATCACAGGGAGGTCGTTATTATCACTACACTGGATAACCGGGGAGTGGGGTGGGTGGGTTGTCGTTATTATCAAGAAAGAATTGTATGGATGATTGAGAGGACTATATGAATAATCATAACAAAGCTAGTAAGTTAGTAAGTTAGACCAAACGGACACACACACACACACACACACACACACACACACACACACATATATATATATATATATATATATATATATATATATATATATATATCACCATCAGCCTGTCTATTTGTCTTTGTGCTGGTCGTTCTCTGATTTTTATGATAATACTTTAAATCACTGGGTCTCACCCTCAATCAGAATGTAATCTCGTCCGTCTTTTTCTTCTTCTACATCGTTTCTTCCTCTTCTATCTATCTATTCATCTGTTAACATATATATTTTGCTCTGGAGGATCTTTTCAAACATGTTTTGCTTTGGAGGATTAGAGACTTTCAAACACTAATATGAAATGAAGCCGCTCCTTAAGTGTAATTGTCCAACATTTTGAACGGTTCGAACATTCTGTCATAAAATGTTGCCAACAGTTTCATGAAGTTATCTTCAAGCTTCCTGGATATCATCGCAGGTTCAAGAATGCAATTTAACACGATTTTATACAGGCTGCGAAAAACTGCATCACATAAAATGTTGCCAACAGTTTCATGAAGTTAAACCTAATCTCCAAGCTTCCTGGATATAAAATGTTGCCAACAGTTTCATGAAGTTACCTCCAAGCTTCCTGGATATAAAATGATGCCAACAGTTTCATGAAGGTACCTCCAAGCTTCCTGGATATAAAATGATGCCAACAGTTTCATGAAGTTAAACCTTACCTCAAAGCTTCCTGGATATAAAATGTTGCTAACAGTTTCATGAAGGTACCTCGAAGCTTCCTGGATATAAAATGTTGCCAACAGTTTCATGAAGTTACCTCCAAGCTTCCTGGATATAAAATGATGCCAACAGTTTCATGAAGGTACCTCCAAGCTTCCTGGATATAAAATGATGCCAACAGTTTCATGAAGTTAAACCTTACCTCAAAGCTTCCTGGATATAAAATGTTGCTAACAGTTTCATGAAGGTACCTCGAAGCTTCCTGGATATAAAATGTTGCCAACAGTTTCATGAAGTTACCTCCAAGCTTCCTGGATATAAAATGATGCCAACAGTTTCATGAAGGTACCTCCAAGCTTCCTGGATATAAAATGATGCCAACAGTTTCATGAAGTTAAACCTTACCTCAAAGCTTCCTGGATATAAAATGTTGCTAACAGTTTCATGAAGGTACCTCGAAGCTTCCTGGATATAAAATGTTGCCAACAGTTTCATGAAGGTACCTCCAAGCTTCCTGGATATAAAATGTTGCCAACAGTTTCATGAAGGTACCTCCAAGCTTCCTGGATATAAAATGTTGCCAACAATTTCATGAAGTTACATCCAAGCTTCCTGGATATAAAATGATGCCAACAGTTTTATGAAGTTAAACCTTACCTCAAAGTTTCCTGGATATAAAATGTTGCCAACAGTTTCATGAAGGTACCTCCAAGCTTCCTGGATATAAAATGTTGCCAACAATTTCATGAAGTTACATCCAAGCTTCCTGGATATAAAATGATGCCAACAGTTTTATGAAGTTAAACCTTACCTCAAAGTTTCCTGGATATAAAATGTTGCCAACAGTTTCATGAAGGTACCTCCAAGCTTCCTGGATATAAAATGTTGCCAACAATTTCATGAAGTTACATCCAAGCTTCCTGGATATAAAATTATGCCAACAGTTTCATGAAGTTAAACCTTACCTCAAAGTGTCCTGGATATAAAATGTTGCCAACAGTTTCATGAAGGTACCTCCAAGCTTCCTGGATATAAAATGTTTCCAACAGTTTCACGAAGTTACCTCCAAGCTTCCTGGTTATCATCGCAGGTTCAAGAATGCATTTTAACATAATTTTATACAGGCTGCCAAATACTGCATCACAGTTTTATGTAGGCTGAGATAAAATGTATCGCAGTTAATGCTCGAGTTTGGGACTGTGACCACTCAAAGATCAGTTCGTCAGTTTACAAAATGCGTCATCACTGTCATTCACGTTCTAAATGATGGCACGTTGTGGGGCATTTTCTTGCCCGAAGCTAATTCCTTAAGGACCTTATTCTGTTATGTTTATCTATTTTGTGTGTTTAACGTTTGTCCATGATCGTAGATTGTAAGGGTCATTTGCAAGCAACATATTACATAGCTAAATTTTGCCGATGATTGTAGATTAATACTTTAAAATGATATTTGTAAACAGGTTTACTGGCATTTGAGTTCAGATGATTGGTTTTCCCCTTGGAGAAAAAACAAAACATAGACTAGGTGATCTTTGTCAGGTAGTTTGATAAAATTTAAGTAAATAGACCTGAGCTTGTTTGCAAATTTGATAGGAAAATGACCCACATCCTGGTCCTCTTATTTTGTCTTAGGTTTTTATGTAATGATTGTGATTAACAGAATTATTTATTCATATTTTAACATCAGTCTTTTAGTTATGTTCAATTATAATTAGAGAGGAATTATTTATTTAAATAATTTATGGTAATTACGAAGTGCTTATTGACTTTTTGATTAAATCACTGTTTTGGGGTTATTGCTAATTCATTCAAAGACATTCTGGATTTATCATTGTGATTATAAAAGACGATTGGCACATCAGCACATTCAAGATTAGAACTATTCGGAACACCATTGAAATTCATTCGGAACAATAAACTTATGGACTTGTGATCGAACATTTATTTGGGATTTAATTCACAATAATGTAAGTTCCTATTACATTTTCGCTTTATATTCTCCACTCCACTTTATACTCTCCACACTACATTGTGCACTAGACTAAACGACCTGGGACTACATTCATCATTACTTAAATGCAAACGGAAGCGAAAAAAGAAACGTTGTTTCAAAGTTGGCAGGCGTAGAACAGGAAGAAGAATTCCAATTATATCCCTTTTGTCCTTTCCGCCCCAGCAATTTAAAAATTCGGCCGTCAATTTAGATAACCTAACTCAAATACCAATTAAATCGTCAACCTTTGTGTCAACTATCCACGACATACCACTGCGTATCGCATTATTCAATGCCCAATTAGTAGGACAACCGGAAAAGCGCACAGAAATAGTTAATTTTATCAACGATCAGAATATCGACGCCTTTTTCCTGACAGAAACACGCTAAAAACATCAGGCGATGAGCCCAAGTGCGTGGGTCTAACACCCACCGGTTACTCCATCAAGTCGTTTCCGCACCACTCTCGCGGAGGTGGAATTGCTGTCATCGCAAAGAATTCCATGATCAAATGTCTTAACCACACCACAACCTTCGATTTCAACCACGCATCGTTTGAACTAGTCCAAACCACACTCACACTGGAACAAAGGTCAGTCCATTTTTTCTGCCTCCTAGTAGAAAAAACAGGCTGACTGAATCTCTCTTTTTGGAGCAGTTTCCGAATCTCCTGGAGTATATAAATTCGATAGGTGGCAACCTGATTATGTTTGGAGATTTCAACGTTCACTTTGACTGTCCTGGAAACCCATACACATCAAGACTCGTAGATTCCATTTATATTTTCAACCTGAAACAGTCAATTAACCAATCCACCCATAAATATGGTCACATTTTAGACTGGATTCTTCATAGACCTGTTGTAATATTCTACGGTCCTCCCTGGTATCCCACGAACTTGCTTCAGATCACCTCTGCATTATATGCCATCTTGACGTATCAGTCCCTAACCCTCCTACGTTCATTGTTTGACAAACATGTCCCAGCAACCAAGCGCAGAGTATCAATTCAGAGTGTTAGAGACCAGCTTCGCACTGCTAAAAAAGACCGCCGTAAACCTGAGAGGCTTTAGCTTTCCACCAGACTCATTATTCATAAGCAAATCTATGAAGCCACTAAGAAGAATGTCACAAACATAGTCCATGCAGCGAAAGCAGCCCACTACAGTACTAAGATCACGGAAAGTTCCAGCTGCAAAGAGCTCTTCAAGATTATTAACAAGCTAATGTCAAGGAACAAATCTACACCACTTCTAACTATCTTCTCTCCAGTCGACCTTCCGGACCTGTTTGTAAATTTCTTCCGTGACAAAGTACAATCCATTAGAGATAATCTTGACAACACAATTTCAATTGACTCGTCGTCACCATACAGTTGCGATACAGAATTTTGGCGGCAACCGTTAGCAGCATTTGAACCTGTCCCTATGGATTTAGTACGTACAATCGTGATGAAGAGTACACCAAAGTCATGTCAGCTTGATCCAATTCCAACATCACTGCTGCTTGAGTGCTTAGATCCAATATTACCTTCACTAACTGATGTTATTAATACCTCTCTCTCATCTGGGGAATTCCTATCATTTTTCAAAACTGCCATTGTAAAGCCTCTGCTGAAGAAACCAACAGCCGCTCTCATGTGTCATAGATCATCATCCAGTGTCTCACCAATTGTACGCTGATGACACAAAATATACAAATCTAGCCATCCAGCTGAAGTTGATGCTACCATCCAAGGCTAAGAGAGGTGCATTTCTGATGTGAAATCATGGATGACATGTAACAAGCTGCAGATGAATGATGATAAAACTGAAGCCATTATGATTAAAACACAAATACTTTCTCATTCACATCCTTTACCTCAAACAATAAATATCAGCAACACCAACATTAAATTCACACAGTCAGTACGAAACTTAGGTGTTACTCTCGACAATACTCTTACATTGCAACAACATGTCATGAACATATGAAAGGCTGCATATATTGAGCTGAGACGCCTCAGCTTCATTCGCAAATATCTTTCAGTTGATGCCGCTAAAACACTTGTGTGTTCCTTAGTACTTTCAAGACTGGACTATTGTAACTCAATTCTGTCTGGTTCATCTCAATATCTACTCCAGAAACTTCTAAAAGTTCAAAACACAGCTGCTCGGATCATCCTTAGAGTACCACGATCAGAGCACACTTCCCTCCTGCTCTGTACTCTACACTGGCTATCCATTCGATCCAGAATCAAACCCAAAATTTGTTCTCTGTGCTACGTTTCACTGACGGGCTCCAGTCCAGCATACATTTTCGACATCACCCATGTGTACACACCAGCAAGATACTTACGCTCCTCTTCTGACAATCGTATACTCATTATTTCCACTATGAAAATGAAATCATATGGACAACTTTCTTTAGCATACCAGGTCCCAGCAACGTGGAACGAATTGCCCACTGAACTGAGACACAAAGACACAGTGATCTCATTCAAGAGCGCTCTTAAAACTCACCTATTTCGACTGCAAGAACAAACTTAAAGACCTAATAATGTTTCCTACCTTAAATATTTTCAGCAAGTTTTATGTTTTCTAATTTCATGGTGTTTGTTTAGGTAATCATACATTATATATGTTTTTTATGTTTTAGGTGTTGTCTAATGTTGTAAAGCACTTAGAGCTTCTAAAGATTAGGCGCTATACAAAGTCCTCATTATTATTATTATTATTATTATTATTCTATAGAATTAAATTATTTGTTGAATTTTACTAAATGTTTTGTTTTCGCTTTTTCATTTAATTACTTTAAGGCTATAGTCATAATAGTTCTGATGAATAAAATACATGTCGAGTTATTTATGTACATGTCCTGAGTTATCCCAAATACAATATACATGTCGAGAATTATTTTTGTTACGCATATTGAGTTTGTATTGCGTGCTTGACCTTTTTCCAAGATTGAGGATAAAGGTTAGTGCGTACCTGACTTTTGTTCTGACTGAAAGTTATAAATGTTTACTTGGGTTTGAGTTTAAGACGTAGCCTGGATTATGACTTTTGAAGGTTCTAGAAGCGAACTTGTTTACAGTTTGGCGTAATGTTCCGTTATTATAATTGATTTTTTTTCTTGAGACATAGATCAAGTGGGAATGTATATAAGATTCGAAATCAACAAGATTATTCATGCCTCCTTCATTTTCAATCTGAAGAGGTATTTACTTATGTGTTCAGATATAATTTGAGGAATCATTTAAAAATTATTCATCGGAATTGCAAATTGCTCTTTTACTTTTGGACCAAAACACTCATTTGGGATTATTGAGGGTTCATTCAACGACATACCGGATTATATTACTGTGATACCTCAAGACTAATGGCACAGCGGCACATTCAAGACCATTGAGAGAGATGCAAATGCAAATGTAGAGAGAAGAAACGAAATGCAATTGAAATTAAAAAGATCAGAACTGTCAGGCAGAGTATATCCCCCCTTTACACTCAACCCTTTAGAGAAAAAGAAGTAGATCAATACTTTCCTCACTTTTAGAAAATTGTTGAAGACTCGAAATGGCCAAGAGAGCAGTGTATTTTATTATTACAAAGTGTACTTATTGACAAAGCTCGCGAAGTCTACACTTTCTTTTCGGTACAACAAAGTGCTGATTATGATTTGGTTAGGGAACCTAATTTAAGACCATAGATTCGTAAAAATTATAAGACTATATATGTTTAAAAACTGTTAACGTTTATTATCAATTAATTTGAAAGTTTAAAATTTTAAAAACAAGTTCTTGAATATAGCATTTGAAAATGGCCATAAATGGTGAAGGAAAGAAGCTTAAGAAACCGAATGTTTTCATTAACTGTAAATTAGGTTCGATTCGTCTATAAAAATCATGAAGTAAC